>CM067505.1:200049-252549 GCA_034509495.1 Acestrorhynchus altus
ACACACACACACACACACACACACACACACACACACACACACACACACACACGTTACCTAGAGACAGTAGCAATTACATACTCGGTCTGAGCACTGACGTTATAATACAGTGTGTGTGTGTGTGTGTGTCTGTGAGAGAGAGAGCAGTACAATTGTAATTAATGTAGCTATGCTAATATTAGCTCTTCTCTAAATAATTGATTTTCTCTTTCTCGTTCCTTTGTCTCTTAGTAGGAGCAGAGTTCAGAAACTACTGACCTACATCAACTACTGACCTACAGCAGCTACTGAAATACAGAACATACTGACCTTCAGTAACAACTGAAATATAGTAACTATTGAACTGCAGTAATTACTGACCTACAATAACTACAGTGTCTTCTGAAGTACATTCATCCCTTCACGCACATCATGTTGGAGATCTGTGGTCCTCAATTGGGGACAAATACACATGTGTTGAGTTCTGGAGGTGCAGTTTATAAAAACTGTACAGCCTTAGTGTTCTGTGTGTGTGTGTGTGTGTGTGTGTGTGTGTGTGTGTGTGTGTGTGTGTGTGTGTGTGTACAGTGGGTCAGAAGCTGACTCAGATGGAGATTATCCTGTATGAGTTCAGTGAACTGAACACAGCCCAGCATTGCTGCTACTCTCACACATTCTCTCTCTGTGTGTGTATATATATATATATATATATATATATTAGTGAGAGATATGAGAGAGAGACAGAGAGAGAGAAAGAGTGTGTGAGAGAGTGTGTGTGAGAGGCAGAGTGTGTGTCTGTGTGTATGAGAGAGAAAGAGAGAGAGAGAGAGAGTGAGTGAGTGAGAGAGATAGAGAGAAAGAGAGAGTGAGAGTGTGTGTGAGAGAGAGAGTGTGTGTGTGACAGAGAGAGACAGAGAGAAAGAAAGAGAGAGTGTGTGTGTATGAGAGAGAGAGACGGAGAGAGAAAGAGAGAGAGAGAGTGTGTGTGTGTGAGATGTGTGTGTGAGAGTGTGTGTGAGAGAGAGACAGTGTGTGTGAGAGAGAGACAGACAGAGAGAAAAAGAGAGAGAGTGAGAGTGTGTGTGTGTGTGTGTGTGTGAGAGAGAGAGAGAGAGAGTGTGTGTGTTTGTATGAGAGAGAGAGGGACAGAGAGAGAAAGAGAGAGTGAGAGTGTGTGTGTGTGTGTGAGAATGTGTGTGTGAGAGTGTGTGTGAGAGAGAGACAGAGAGAGAGAGTGTGTGAGAGATAGAGTGTGTGTCTGTGTCATTGTGTGTTTGAGAGAGAGAGAGAGAGAGAGAGAGGCAGGCAGACAAAGCACTCACTCTGCAGTGTGTGTGTGTGTGTGTGTGTGTGTGTGTGTGTGTGTGTGTGTGTGGACAGCAGCACTGTACAGAAGACTGCTGATCTCTCCATGATGGTGCCTTTGGAGAACATTGTCCTGATGCAGTGTTGCCATGGACACAGTGCAACACCCCAGCCAATGGCATTTAAAGAACAGGAGAGTACCTCTGTGTGTGTGTGTGTGTGTGTGCGTGCGTGTGTGTGTGTCGCTGAAGGCCTTTTTCTGCTGGAACACTGTGTGTCCTTGTGTGTGCATCACAGCTGACTCATGCTGTTCTGTCCTTTACACTAATGCTCTCTCTCTCTCTCTCTCTCTCTCTGTCTCTCTCTCTCTCTCTCGCTCTGTCTGTCTCTCTCTCTCTGTCTCTCTCTCTGTCTGTCTGTCTCTCTCTCTCTCTCTCTCAGGATGGTGTGAGGTATGAGGTACGCCGCTATGATGCAGGTAAGTATGCTTGTGTGAGCTCTGAGGGGCGGAGCTTTGACCAGGTGTCAGGTGAGCTGGTGCGCAGGCTGCTCATGTACGCTGGAGGCAGTAACGAACAAGGTGAGCCAATCAGACTGCTGCCCTCACATACAGCAGCCAACCAGCAGGTGCCTTTGCTCACTGTGTGTGTGTGTGCGTGCGTGTGTGTGTGTGTATGCGTGCATGCGCACAGGTGAATCAATGGGTACCACCTTCCCCATCATCATCACAGTGTTCCCTCGTGAGGATGGGGTCATGACTCGCCGTCTGGTCGCCGCAATGCGGGTCCCTAACAGCTACAGGACAGAGACCCCCACCCCGACAGACAGCGGGGTCAGGATAGAGGACAGACCAGGAATGACCGTATACACACTGTACGACATGCACACAGGGACAGGGATCTAGAACAGCCTATCTAGAACCTCCAGAAGGATATGATATGAATATTTGTTACTTGTGGTCTCACCCACCGTAAAATGATTGTTTGTAAAATGATTGTTTGTAAAATGATTGTTTGTAAAATGATTGTTTGTAAAATGATTGTTTGTTTTGATGGTTAATCTGTGGGCCTTCAATTCTAGCAGTGGAGGTTTGACCCTTAGAGTGGTCATACTATAACTAAGATAGCTAGCTATTGACCTAATTTTGGTATTACTCTGTGTGTGTGTGTGTGTGTGTGTGTGTGTGTGTGTGTGTGTGTGTGTGTGTATATGTGTGTAGGCAGTTTGGTGGCTTTGCAGGGGAGAGTGAGTATCGTGCTCAGGCCTCACGGCTGACTCGGACTCTGGGAGAGAGCGCCCCCTATGAGCGCAAACAGTACTTCTGCTGCAGCTACGACCCGCCAATCAAACCGTACAGCCGGCGCAACGAAGTGTGGTTCATCCAGGACGAACCCTGAAACACACACACACACACACACACACACACACACACACACACACACTCACTGTTTGATCACCAAATACAATATTTTAATATAATTGAACATTAATAATACAGATAGTTCCTCTGTGCAGTGAGAACAGAGTTCTACACCAGTGAGCCGTAACATTATGGCCATCTCTGTCCACTCTGACCACACAGGAGCTCTGTGTGGTTCTGTAATTCAGACTGTAGTTCATCACCACCATGTCAGTGTGAGTGCAGTGCTGAGAAGGACGCTCCAGCCAGCAGAGGACCGTGGAGATGAATTCTGATATTCCTGTTGTTTTCGGTTTGGTGTGAGTATGAGTAGATGTTTGGAGTCTGGTGGAACGTGTGGAGTAACGCTGTTTCAGTCGAGTGAAGGTGTACGTTTGCATTTTAATGACAGTTTGTAATTATTATACCTTGATAATTCAAAGGATTTAAAGTATGAATTCTTCTTTATTTCACGAGTGAACGGGCTTTGGTTCATGAATGAATGCTGTTTGTGAGGCTGTGTTTGGGAATTCTCTGGAACGCTGTTCTGATATCAGATCCTGTAAACCTGTGTCAGTGACCGGTGTGTGGTGCTGTTTGGACCCTGTATCATTTTAATCTTTATATTTATCTGTTGATTATTAAACTTTACCAGCTGTGTTTGTTTATTTTCTCCAGTTTGATCTTCTGCACGGATTAAAATACTCACACCAATCAGCCATAACATTATGACCACCTCCTCGTTTCTTCTCTCTGTCGACTCTATCAGCTCCTCTGATCACACAGGAGATCTTTGTGGTTCTATAATTCAGACTGTAGATCATCTGTTTCTCTGCAGACTTTATTCTCCTCCTTTCACCCTGATCTTCAATGATCAGGACCCCACAGGACCACCACAGAGCAGCTCTGTTGTGTCTGATCCACTCGTACCAGCAACACACACTAACACACCACCACCATGTCAGTGTGACTGCAGTGCTGAGAATGACCCACCACCCACATCATATCTGCTCGGTGGTGGTCCTGTGGGGTCCTGATCACTGAGGTAGTTGCTAAGTGTTGCTGAAAGTGAAGGGGGTTAGCAGAGCAGTGCAGGTCAGTGTGACTCCTCACTCCTCAACTCTACAAACTCCTCAACTCTACAAACTCCTCAACTCTACACAAACTACACAAGCTCTTCACCTCTACATGAACTCATCAACTCTACACAAACTAAATCTGATCAACTCTACACAAACTGAACAACTCTACGTGAACTCATCAACTCTACACAAACTCATCAACTCTACACAAACTAAAACTCATCAACTCTACAAACTAACTGATCAACTCTACAAAAACTACACAAATTAAAACTGATCACTGTTATTACCCTGATTTTATATGGGATTACCAGTATACCAGTCAACCTTTGGCCGTAACCATGGAGACAGTGGGGGATAGAGTGATTACAGACGCTGTATTGAGTCTCATATTTATTATATTTATTCAGTAATATATTCAACAGCTGGAGATCATAGAACCACTACAGTCAAAAGAAGGGGGTGGGGAGGTGTGCAGGGGGTATGCTAAATTATAAAGCTGTATTACTCTCTCTCTCACACACACACACACACACACACACACACACACACACACACACACACACACACACACACACACACACACCTCTTCCAGGTGAGTTATCCCCGTGTTAGCAAAAGTAGAAACGTGTCATGATTAATAAAACTCTTCATTCATGTTATGATTAAATACTAAATGATTTCTGCCTGCCTGCCACTCGTCAGACTGACTCCACCCGTGTGTACTGCCTGCCTGCCACCCGTCAGTCTGCCTGCCTGCCAACCGTCAGACTGACTCCACCCGTGTGTACTGCTTGCCTCCCGTCTGTCCAACATATTATGAATATGATTATAAACTGCAGCCACACCTCATAAAACAGCCCACACACTCTACCTCTCTATCGTCTCTCTGCCTTAGAAAGTAAAGACCCACAGAAAACAAAGGAGAATGAATCACTTCAACACACACAAACACACACACACACACACACACACGTGCGCGCGCGCGCACACACACACACACGCGCGCACACACACGCACACACGCACACACACACACGCACGCGCACACACTCGCACGCACTCGCACACACTCGCACGCACGCGCACATACACAGGCACTCTCACACACACAGGTGGTATCAGTGCTCTGATTCAGCTGAATACAGGAGTCTGCACTGATTAAACGAGTAGTAATAATAATAATAATAATAATAATAATAATAATAAAGCTGATAACAGGTTGGGCTCAGACAGTTCAGTTGTTTTTCTTGTCTGGCTGATTCTGAGGAGGATAGTAAGGAGGAGGCTGGTCCTGAAAAAGAGATAAACAGCACTGTTACTACAAGCACACATTCATTCTGACCGACTGTAATTCACTACAGTACCTTTAGAGCTGAAGTTTGTTATAGTGTGTCTATACACACTTACTTCCTGTACTATATATATATTTATATTTATATATGTGTATAAAAATGTACCATTGGCATGTAGACATTGTGGGGGTTGGTAGGATTGTAGTAGGCATTACCAGCTGCTTCCGCTGCTTTAGCATTACCTGGAGCACCTGGACAGATATAGAGGGAGAGATAAAAGACAAACAAACAAGTAAACAAACACAAATTTGATCTAAAACATCAGATTTTCACAGACAGATCAAACAAATGAGACAAATATGACACGGATCATTTATTTACTGAGGACAATGATCCAATGTTCCAGATCTGAGGGTTAAAGTATGAACCTTTAGGATCAGCAGATCATCTAAAGGTGAAATTAAGAGTCAGATGTTTTCAATCAATGGGAGACAATCATCTCACAAAGGGACCCAAAGGAACTTCTAATCACCTAAAGGCATTTCTGGCATTGGATAATGTTAATGTTCCTGAGTCGACCATCTGGAGATCACTGAACAGTGGTGAACAGTGGTGAGAACCTGCTGCTCTCTGAAAAGAACATTGCTGACCATCTGCGGTTTGACAAAGATCACATGGACAAACCAGAAGATACTGGAAGAGATTTTTGTGGACCGAGAAGACCAAAATAGATCTTTTTTGTGTAAATTAGAAGTGTTATGTTTGGAGAAAGGAAAAAAAAAGAAATCCCATCTATTAAACATGGTGGAGGAAGTGTCCTGGTTTGGGCCTGTTTTGCTGCATCTGGAACAGGATGGTTTACCATCATTAATGGAACAATACATTCTGAATTATACCAGCAAATTCTAAGGGAATGTCAGGACATATGTTGGTGAGCTGAACCCCAAGAGAATGTGGGTCAGGCAGAAAGACAACGACCCTACACAGAAGTTCTTCAACCAAAGAACGTTTAAAGGAGAGTAAAGGTAATGTTCTGGACTGATCCAGTCAGAGTCCTGATCTTAATCCAGTAGAGATGTTGTGAAGGAGCTGAAGCTGGTTTGTGCAGTGAAATCAGATCAGTGCAGGACTGATCAACAGAAACCAGAACTACACCAGATACTGAGAGCAGAGGCTCACATACCTTCACCCTCACAGATCTGTAAGATCTGATCATTTTCATCAGAAAATAAATCACGAGGGTCATTTTTCTCTCATTTGTTGGATTTGTTTCCTGATCTCCTTTTAGGAAAAACATGCAGCGTGTGTGCAGATACCGGGAGCACTCCAGTTCTGAGGGGGTCCAGGGTAAGGAGGAGGTGGAGCCATGTAGGGTGGAGCTGTGGCATCCATGCCTACACACACACAAAACAGGTAAGAGTGACTCTGCTGATGGCTGTATGTGTGTGTGACGATGAATACAGAAGGTGAGGGGTACAACCTCACTGTGTGCTGTACCTGGGGCAGCAGCAGGGAACGGGTAGGGGTTGTAAGCAGGTTGTGGGGCGTATGGGTATGGCTGGGGTGGGAATTGGTAAGGCTGTGGCATGGCAGGACTGGCGTAACCATTCATATATCCTGCAGGACCACTGCCGGCTTGCGCAGGGGCCCGTGATGCTGAAACACACACACACACACACACACACACACACACACACACACACACACACACACACACACACACAGAGAGACACACACACAGAATATACATCATTACATAAAGATCAACCATCACATTATGACCACCTTGTTTCTACTCTCACTGTCCATTCGATCAGCTCCTCTGATGACACAGAGGCACATAAACGCAGCGCTGCTGAGCATCTGTCACTGCATCATAAAGCAGCTCCTCACCATTAGAGGCCAGTTTGAAGAGGTGCTGGCCCAGCTCTATAGCGCCCCCACTGGGGAAAGACATCTTAAAGTTGGCCTGGCCCTCCCAGCCACCTGAGAGAGACACAAAGATGTATAATTAAGGTTTACATTTACAAGTTCAGAACACACACACACACACACACACACACACACACACACACACACACACACACACACACACTCACCGCCCGGCTCTGCTTTGATGATGCCCTGGATGTAGTTGGCGGCAAACACAGGCTGCTCAATGCTGCAGTTCTTCATCAGGTAATATGGGAACATAAAGGAGCACAGCTTCTCCTTCAGATTACTGCTCACAAACACCATCTGAACACACACACACACACACACACACACACACACACACACACACACACACACACACAAACACACACACACACACACAAACACGGTTTCATTCCCTTCCATTTATTTCCTGATAAATTTAAAATCAGTCTGTAAATATTCAATTGTGCCGATAACAGCACAGTGAAAACGAGCTGTGAGAGTTGGAAAGGGGGATGGACAGATCGCACAGGGGAACAAATTAGGTTTAAATATGGGCGGAGCTAATCATCACACTGCAACCAGTCAGCAGAGGCACTAGACCTGTGATGTCTCTCAGGTCCCCCAAAGTCAAATACTGACTTCCAGAATGGACTGGACTGTGTGTGAGGGGTGTGAGATAGAGAGAGAGAGAGAGAGAGAGACAGGGAGACAGAGAGACAGACAGAGAGAGGGAGAGGGAGAGAGAGAGAGAGAGAGAGAGAGAGAGAGAGAGAGAGAGAGTTTACCCGGTATGGCGTGAGATACACAGAGCCTTTCTTGGTCCCCTTGAAGGCATCACTCTTGTGTGTGACATCACTGAAGGAGAGCTCCACGTTCTTACAGTCTCTCAGTACACTGTAACACAGAGCACACACACACTCAGACACTGTAACACAGAGCACACACACACTCAGACACTGTAACACAGAGCACACACACAGACACTGTAACACAGAGTGCACACACACACATACTGTAACACAGAGCACACACACACACTGTAACACAGAGCACACACACAGACACTGTAACACAGAGTGCACACACACACATACTGTAACACAGAGCACACACACACACACACTGTAACACAGAGCACACACACACTCAGACACTGTAACACAGAGCACACACAGACAGTAACACAGAACACACACAGACAGTAACACAGAGCACACACACACACAGACACACTCACAGAAGAAAATGTGTATGTGACCATATACAATATGTGACGTTACAGTATCAGTGTTTATCTGTAACAGCTGAAACACTGCAGACTGTAGACTTCAATAATAACCTTTAATTACCATGTCTCGAAGACTGTTCAGAACCGAACCCGTTCCAAACACACCCCACACTCACACTCTTTACTGGGATTAAATGATAACCTCTGGTTTAGACCAGAGATGGTTTTACAATGTCTGTCCTTCATCTCCAGCTCTCACACTGATCCCCCAAGCCATAGCAATCTTCTCCACGCTAGGCCTCAGGCTCCGCCTGTCGCTGACGGTAGAGGAACTGGGACCTGGAGTTTACGAGGTGAGGACAGCAGAAGTTCCAGGGTATGTAAACAGGTTCTGGTGAAATCTGATTGCATGGCTTCCTCTTGAGGAACCAAAAGAAAAGTCCAGAAGAAAGGTTATCTGAGAAGTTCACATGAGCTGCCCACTGAATAAAAGATAAGGTCAGAGAAGCCTCAGTCAGCCAGCCCCTGCTTACACACACACACACACACACACACACACACACACACACACACACACACACCGGACCTTCTGATTTTAAGCAGATCCAGCCGTCATTAATTTGTCTGCTGGATTACTGACTTCTATGATGTGAAACGTACGAAGTAAAGTTGATGTTTGAAGAAATCAGAGTGTGTTGGTCAGCTGATTTCTAAAAGCCCTTATTACTCAACTGGCCATTCACCCTCCCACTGCACCATCTACACACACACACACACACACACACACACATCAATATATACACACACACAAACAACACACACACACACACACATCAATACACACGCACACATCAATACACACACTCGGTTCTGAGCTGAACTGACTTGGTTCTGAGAGTAACTGATTCGGTTCTGAGCTGGAACTGACTCGGTTCTGAGCTGGAACTGACTCGGTTCTGAGAGTAACTGACTCGGTTCTGAGAGTAACTGACTCGGTTCTGAGAGTAACTGACTCGGTTCTGAGCTGTAACTGATTCGGTTCTGGTTGTGTCTGACTCGGCTCTGAGCTGTAACTGACTCGGTTATGAGAGTAACTGATTCGGTTCTGAGCAGTAACTGACTCGGTTCTGGGTGTAATTGACTCGGTTCTGGGTGTAATTGACTCGGTTCTGATAGTAACTAACTCGATTCTGATAGTAACTGACTCAGTTCTGGGTGTAACTGACTCAGTTCTGGGTGTAACTGACTCGGTTCTGGGTGTAACTGACTCGGTTCTGGGTGTAACTGACTCGGTTCTGAGCTGTAACTGATTCAGTTCTGAGCTGTAACTGATTCGGTTCTGGGTGTAACTGACTCGGTTCGGGTGGATCAGTGAGGTATGTGTGATTAATCCTCACCTCTCACTGTTATCGATCAGAACGCCTCCCTGCGCAGAGTGGTTCCGGTTTACAGACATGCTGCTCGGGTCGTGGTTCTGCTGCTGAGGGTTCTGCAGGTCCTGCTTCAGTCTTTCCGACGACGCGCTGGCTGGCTAATGCTAACACTTCCGCTTCCGCACTCGTGACCAAACAAAACAATACGTCACACAATACGCAACAATATATGCCGTTATACACCATTATAAACCATTATACAAAATGATAAATCATTAGAGACTACTATACACCATTACAGACCATCAGTAATAGTAATTATACTCATTTGACGCAATGCACACACGGGAATTAGACCTCCACACTTTACCCTCACAGTGATACACACATACACACTAGTGAATTCACACACCAGGGGCCGTGAGCACACGTGCATAGAACGGTGGGCACTTCGCTCAAGGGCACTTCAGTCATATTCTGCCAGTTCAGGGATTCTGACCTTCCAGTCACATGGCTGTTTCCCAGGCCATGACTGCTCCTATAATTTCACCAGACAGGGGGTTTGAACCCAAGTGAGCTAATACATCACACCATTATACACCATTACACACCACCATTATCCATTATGCACAACTATAAGCCATTACGCACCTGTATGGTCAGAGTAGCTGATAGAATGGACAGGGAGAACAGAAACAAGGAGGTGGTCATAATGTTATGGTAGATGTATATCCCACACTTACAACCACATCTCAGACTCCAGTAAAAACAGTAATAACTCAGTGAGTAAAAACGTGATATTTATTAAACAGAAAGACAGCAGAAGACAGCTGGACTGAGCGGGTCAGAGAGAGGCCATCAGCAGGTGTGTCCAGGCTTTCCGGAGGTCCGCCTGGCTGCAGGGCACATTTGAATTCAAATAGTTCACAATGGAATTAGGACTGATATGAAAACAAGCTCTGTGCTTGGCACTGCATGGTGTATGGATCAGTCAGAATAGTGGGCAAGGTCTGCGACCTAAGGGTTTATGGGTAACGCAGTTCAGTATGGTCTGAATTTCCTCTGAGCTCGGAGCAGAGCGATACGCTGCTTATCCTCCTCAAACTTCTTCCTCAGCTGTGCAATATCTGAAAGAGAGAGAGTAATTAATATTCACCCTAATGAGAGCAGCTCCTCCTCCTCCTCCTCGAGAGCCAGTCTCATCAGGTTTGAAGGGGATTGTTTAAAGCTTGTAAAATTAACCAACAGTTTCTACGGAACAACACGGTGGGTGGAGCATAAACAGGACTCACGTTCTCTCTGCGTATCTCTCCGCTGCCAGGTGTAGAAATTCAGCAGCTCTTTCCTCCTCTTCTTCTGGTCTTCTTTCTTAAGTGTTTTCATATTGGCCACCTCACTGTGTGGGCGGGCCTTTACCCCTTTGCCACCCTTCGTCACTTTAACCCAACCCTCCTCATCCTCCTGTTGCTGCTCCGCTTCCTTCTGCAGACGCTCCACCTCCTGAGGAACAGTGAGAACAGGATTCAACAGTCAAATAAGTTACTAATTATCATTTAATCAATCAATCAATCCTTTCAGCATGACTGCACCTCCTCTTTCTTCTTGTCGTACTGGTTCATGAACTGGTCCACGGCCTCCTGCAGAGCATCTGACTTTACAAACGACTGAGTGTATTCGTGGATCCACTCTACACACGGACGGGATTGGGATTAGTCAACACTGCTTACATTCCACCTTGGTGGAGCTGTTAACTACAAATGTGAGTATTAAGCATCCTGGATTCACCAGCATTCTGTATGAACTGTCCATTCCACCTTAAATCATAGGACAGGTGTGTGTTACTCACTCTGCAGGCCCATCTGGACCGGTCTCTTTTTGGTGCAGATGATGAGCGGAGAGTCGAAGGGATGAGATTTAGCTGCTGCTACACTGGAGGCTTCTTTAAACACAATGTAGCCTACCATAAAACACTACTCTCTCACACACACACACACACACACACACACACACACACACATTACATAAACAGGCAACAATATAAACTCAACCTACACAGGTTAGCAACGGGTGAGTTACCTGTTTCCCTGCAGGTGTGAAGTATTTAGACAGGGTAATACTTTCAACTTCTGTTGATCCGGGTTTTTCACAAAGCTCCACTGACTGGACCGGTCCGAACCGGGAAAACATGCTTTTCACCACTCTCTAAAAACACACAAACACACACGGACTAAACACAAACAACAATCAGCACTCTTCATTCAGATGTCAGTAGTGTGACTGTTGGGGTGACTCAGCCGTGGCGTCAGCGTGTTTATATTACAGATGTTCTGTGAGGGTGTACCTGTGAGCAGTATGGGGGGATGTTGAGGACAAAAAGTGTTCTGTCCAGGGGGCGGTTGGGGTTGTTCTGTGAACGGACCCGGTGTTCCTTCACACACAGCTGGTGCTGAGCAGAGCTGCTCATTTGAAACTTCAGTGACAAAACTGGAACACAAACAGTTTAACACGCTGAGGAACCACATAATAGGACCTATACAGAAAAGCTGAGGTGGTGGTGTCTATAGGACCTTTATGGGAGCGTTGGGGGGGGTGTTGTCTATAGGACCTATATGGAGCGCTGGGGAGTGGTGTCTATAGGACCTTTATGGAAGCGTTGGGGGTGTTGTCTATAGGACCTTTATGGAAGCGTTGGGGTGTTGTCTATAGGACTTTTTTATGGAGGAGCTGGGGGTGGTGTCTATAGGTTCTATATGGAGGAGGTAGGAGGTGGTGTCTAGAACCTGGAGGAGCTGGGGGGTGGTGTCTATAGAACCTATATGGAGCTGGGGGGTGTTTTCTACAGGACCTACATCAACAGTTTTGGAAAGACATCTGAAGAAACCTGGAGCGTTTTTAAACGTTAACAGAGAAAGAACATGTTAAACATGGGTGTGGGCGCCCGTAGCCCCACTCTGAGTAGGAACCTGCGGAGGAGCTTCAGGGGTGAGGCAGGTCTGAAAGTATAAACTCACCTGTAAATCCTCGGGCAGAACACACACACCGCACGCGCGCTGCTGCTCGCCGCCGCCATCTTCTCCGTCTGGCTTCCAGCCCCACAGGACATCGGTTCAGGAGAGATGGGAGTTGTAGTTCCTGTTCAGGAGAGATGGGAGTTGTAGTTCCTGTTCAGGAGAGATGGGAGTTGTAGTTCCGGTTCTGACCTTTAAACTACAGCCTGTCTGTAATACTTCTAAACTGGTGTAGGTAGATTCACGCGCTGGTGCCGACATTAGTTTGGACTCCTGGTTTAATGGTGATCATGTGATCGTGATAGCCAATCATGTGCGGTTAAATCTTAAACTGGCTCCAGATTTCGCTCCTGATCGGGATTCTCATTTTACTCAGACCTGCAACTGAAAACCGAGATCCGATCAGCCCGTCCACAAGCACGAAGATTCGTGTTCCCTTTGTATTTAAACACAAACCTGTTTTCACGTTCTTTAACTTCATGCCTTTTGGAGAGCAGTTCGTCTTCAAACAGTTCTTTCAGTCATTTTAAGCACTGGTTCCAGGGCATGCACTGGTCACATAGCCGCGAGTAATCCCTGCAGAAACCTGATTATCATCAGGTTATTAAAGTGATTCCATCACTGCAGGATTATCGGTTTGATCCCATTATCCCATTACCCACGTGTACACACGCCGATTACTAATAATCATTTTCTGCAGTCTGGCAGATTATTAATATTAACTGAAACAAAACGTATTCTACTCATCTCACAATAATTCAGAGAATTCAGAAAATCCCCTTTAAGGCCTTCTGGAATGGGGTCCCTTCCCGAGCATGTAGTTTCAGTAAGAGAAGCTTCTGCGGGGAAGGCAGCCAGATGGTGGGGTGGGAAACTGGTCACATCAGAACAAATGACGACATCACACATCAGAGTATAAAGCAAAAGATTTACTGCAGAGAAAATACAACATTCCAGAAAAGAGGTGCGGCAGCGACTGGCTGCGGGACAAACAACCCTAATCTATCGGCTTCAGGCTGCACCCCAGCCCACGGGAACAAGAGGGAGGAACACGGCTGAGGAGGAGGGAGGACGAGGCAGCAGCGAACAGAAATGACTGGGGCAGTTAGACACAGCATGTACATCCCACACCTGCCTACAGCTGGGAAAGTAAAATTCCACTCCAGGATTTTGTTCTCACTCCCAAGGTGCCCACCTCTGCGACCTGCCTGCACCTGTATGTACATGTATGTATGTATCAGAGAGAGAGAGAGAGAGAGAGAGAGAGAGAGAGAGAGAGAGAGTGTGTGTGTGTGTGTGTGTGTGTGTGTTAATATGTTAATAGTGGCAGGACTTTTAAAAACTAAAACAGTAAAAATGCACCCCCTGTTAGTTTCGGTGATGTTCAATGTGAACTAAAACTGAATTAAACACCTTTAAACACAGAACTAACAATCAATAAACAATCACACCCGCCATGCTCCGCCCACCACAGAGCACTTTTTGTGTGTGTGTGTGTGTGTGTGTGTGTGTGTGTGTGTGTGTGTGTGTGTGTGTGTGAGAGAGAGTGTGTGTTAGATTTTGATGCGGAAGGCTGTAGGGTGAGCAGGGGCCGGCTCTGTAGTTGCGGTGCTCTGATTGGACGATTTGAACAGAGCCTTGAGGATGGTCTGGGGGTCCACTTCAGCCTGGGCAGAGCCAGAAGGCGAGGCGGGACAGTGCTGCAGGAGGCCGTCCTTCTTGCTGCTGCTACTGCTGCTGGCGCTGCCCCTGCAGGAGAGTCACTCCAATCTCTAATGCAGAAATGAGAGAGACAGAGGTTATACACACTATACTACCCTAATACTCTACGACAATACTCTACAGCACTACACCACAGCCTCTACAGCACTACACACAATACTCTACACGACAATACTCTACAGCACTACACCACAATACTCTACAGCACTACACCACAATACTCTACAGCACTACACCACAATACTCTACAGCACTACACACAATACTCTACAGCACTACACACAATACTCTACGTGTACTCTACCGGCACTACACCACAGTACTCCTACAACTCTACGACAATACTCTACAATACAATACTCTACAATACTCACAGCACCACCGACAATACTCTACCGACAATATACAGCACTACACACAATACTCTACAGCACTACACCACAATACTCTACAGCACTACCGACAATACTCTACAGCACTACCGACAATACTCTACAGCACTACGCGACAATACTCTAATACAATACTCTACAGCACTACGACAATACTCTACAGCACTACACGACAATACTCTACAGCACTACACGACAATACTCTACAGCACTACACGACAATACTCTACAATACAATACTCTACAGCACTACACGACAATACTCTACAGCACTACACGACAATACTCTACAATACTCTACAGCACCACACGACAATACTCTACAATACAATACTCTACGCTGTTCCCGACAATACTCTACAGCACTACACGACAATACTCTATTGCTAATACTCTACAGCACTACATTAATACTCTACCTTTACCGACAATATACAATACAATACTCTGTACTACTGACAATACTCTACCTTTTCTGCGACAATACTCTACAGCTAATACTCTACAGCACTACCGACAATACTCTACAGCACTACCGACAATACTCTAATACAATACTCTACAGTACCACCACGACAATACTCTGTGTCTCTACAGTACCCTACGACAATACTCACAATACAATACTCTACAGCACTACACGACAATACTCTACAATACAATACTCTACAGCACCACACGACAATACTCTACAATACAATACTCTACAGCACCACACGACAATACTCTACAGCACTACACTACACGACAATACTCTACAGCCCTACACTACAGTACTCTACAGCCCTACACTACAGTACTCTACAGCCCTACACTACAATACTACACGACAATACAATACTCTACAGCACTACACTACACTACAATACTCTACAATACTCTACAGCACTACAGCACTACACGACAATACTCTACAGCAATACACAACAATACAATAGTCTACAGCACTACACGACACTACTCTACAGCACTACACGACACTACAATACTCTACAGCACTACACGACACTACAATACTCTACAGCACTACACGACACTACAATACTCTACAGCACTACACGACACTACAGTAACGTGTGCATAATGTGCACGTCGGTGCAGTAACGTGTGCAACACCGCAACTAACCAGACCAAAAAAATACAACGAATTACAAACATGAAGCCTGGTCAGACTTTCGGTGTGAAAGCACCCTTAGTGTTTTGGGACACCAGCAGGTGCACTTCGGATCTGTGGCAGTGAAACATGAACCTCGTACCAGGTTCCAGAATCTTCTAATGAGTGTGAGAGAGAGGAGCACTCACAGCAGGATGGGCTGGTCTGAGGTGATCACGCTGCCCTGTATGTGCAGATTACACTTCATCGGCTGACCTGTAACACACACGGGGGAGGGGGGTCATTTATTATTATGACTGATGATATTTACTCAGCAATGCGAGCTGAAATCACACCAACACACCGCTCAGGTACACTGTGTGTGTGTGTGTGTGTGTGTGTGTGTGTGTGTGTGTGTGTGTGTGTGTGTGTCATACCATCCAGACAGCGGTTGTTGTACTTTCTGTAGGCACTGATGGCATCGTCTTTCCGCACAAACACCACCTCGGCCACGCCCACCTTCACCAGCCTCGCTCGCTTCAGCGCTCCACACACGCAGAACAGCTCCTGCACAGAGAGCAAGAACAGCTGAGTGCTGCTCTCTAACAGGGATCTGTACAGTCATTTCACTGAAGCTCAGCTCCGATCTTTTGTTTGAGCTCTGTGCTGCAGACATCGTTCTCCACCTGCAGCAGTGAGGAGCTTTCTCCCAGCGTGACAGAACGGTTCACAGTAGAGCTGCCCAGAACAAACACCTGGAACCAGTTTACAGCTGTAACACTCACCACTATATCCTCCTCAGTGACTCGCGGGTGAAGATTATTCACCGTGATCTTGGTTCCTTCCAATGGACTGAACACCGGCTGCGCACACACACACACACACACACACACACACATTCAAAAATACAATTAAGCAGTTTAAATAAGGTCAGGATAATGAATGATCACCACCCCACCTAACCCCCACCTCCTCCATATAGTATTGTATGGAGCTCCATCATTCCAGAGAACACAGCTCAATGCTGGGGGTCTTTATACCCTCTAGTCCACACCTGCTATTAGACATGGAGACAGTAGAGTCATGTCTGTTTATCTGATCCAGAGAGTCCTATTCTATTGGAAGTACTTTTCTTCAGTGTGTGTGCATTTGCACATCTGTGCCAGCAATGAGAGCAGCTTAACATAGCTGCATGCTGAATTAGAATAGGCGTCCACAAACTTGTATGCGCGTTACCTGTGGAGGTGAGGACTGTGGACTGCCATTTCCAGCAGCTTGTTGTCCAGTAACCATTGTCCTGGAGACAGGCTGCAGGGTCTGTGTGGGGGGACGAGCACTGGGGCGGGTGGGTGCCACAGCAACGGGTGCAGGAGGGGGCGGGGCTGTGTAAGAGTCATTCTTTACCACCTTAGTGATAGGCGTGGCCATGGAGAACGAAGCACCTGCTCCCACCTAAGGAAGGAAGGAAGGAAAGTGAATGTCCCAATGAAACAAACGTTCCTCCTCAGATTACATTAAAGATCAGTGTTTAACGGTGGAACGAGCATCACATCACACACCAGTCACTGCCGGCAGAGCAGCAGGGGGTTTTCACAACGACATGTAGTGATGCTCTCGCATGCAAAACTTCAGCAGTCAATCGCCTGTCTGCTCGGCACTCACTCCGGTGGCTTCGACCCGACCGAGTCCTGACAGGTCTGGCCTGAACTGAAGAGTGTGTGTGTGTGTGTGTGTGTGTGTGTGAGAAAGACTCACTCGTGTCTGTGTCAGCATATTGGGTGTGGTGATCTTCATCTGTTTATTAGGAATGTCACCCTCATCATGAGCAGCAGACAGACCCTACACAGAAGAAGACATAATTACGCTGTCATTTCAGGTCAGCAGGTGTATCGGGTTTGTACAGCTGAGCTAAAGACGAGGCTCACCTGAGGTGCCCTGACAGGTACATTAATGCGGATCCCGCTGGTCATACCCACAGGCCTCTGCTGCAGCAAGAAAGAGACACAGAGACAGCAGTTTAGCCCCACCCATTCAGCCTACAGCAGTTTAGCCCCACCCAGCTTAACTCCTGATCCAATACACCAACTACACCTGGGAAGTAAGTGCTCAGAACGGCACAGAAATCAGGCCCCAGCCCCATTTACACCGTCACTTATCGGGTCCAATAGTGAGCCACACCTCTGTTCTCACCTGAATGGTTTTGGTGATCTTGAGTGGAGCTGCTGGTCCCTGATTAGGCGACGAGATGCTTCTCTTGAGGCTCAGCCTGTCCCGTGCATCCACCACTTTTGTGAGCCCACCCCCAGGCTGGATGGCCACACCCACTCTGGAGTTGAGTGTCTGGTTGGCGGGAAAGGCCCTGGCGGTGGTGCTGACTGGGGTAGTGTTCTGAATGTGGATGTGGGGTATGGGGGTGTGGCCAATGGCGGAGGGCGGGTCTGGTTGTTGTTTACGAGAGTTTATGGTCTGTCTGGCATCCTGCACTGAGCTGACAGCGCCCCCTCTGCCCCGGATTCGGTATCGCGCATCCTTCTGCCCCAAACGCTCCCTTGCGTCCTTCACCTGGAACCCTGAGGAGGGGTTAGGGTTAGGGTCAGGGTCAGACTGACCCCTGAATTATTTTCATAACAGCTAGAAAGGCTAGGCTAACAATGCTAACAAGTACTACACTTTGACTGTCACCAACTTTATCCTGTTTAATTGGTGTTTAACTGGTGCAGTCTGTCCCAGTACAGTGGAAATAGTCTGGGCTCTGTACCTCCACTCACGCCGAGTCTCTGTCGGACGTCACTGGTGCCAATCTTCTGCCGGGCATCAAACGTCCTGCTCACCATACCTGCCCCTCTGGTCACCATACCTGCCCCTCTGCCCACTGCGCCTGCTCCTCTCCCAAAGATTGGCCTGCCCACAGAGACACAGACAGGTATAATTACAGGAGCGTGTAACTGTTAATTATAGGAGTATACAATTAATAACAAGAGAGCATAATGAATTACAGAGTATATAATAAATAATGACAGTATATAATAGTTAATTGAATATTATATAATAGTTAATTACAGAGTATATAATGACCTAGTTAAAGAAAGCAGATATTAATCAGATCAGTGCTCATTAATGGATCAGAGGAGCTGCGGACTCATTAAGTCACTTTTAATAAATTAATGTGACGGTGTTTGTTGTAATGGAACTGTCCGGTCCACCTTAAACGGAGCTGAGGCGGAACTATTTAAGGTGGACCGGACAGTTGCTACCAGCTCAACTTCTCGAGAAAGACATTTCTGCTCGCGTTCGTAAAGCCGCGATTAAGAGTGGACATCAAACACATCTCAGCTGAATCTTAAGCTCCGATCCGCCATTAAACGCTGTGATCTCTGATCGAAACCCCGAAGCTAAAGATAAGCTAACCAGCGGCGTACGTGCAGGAGCGCAGGGTGAACCAATCAGCACATTGCTTACTGTCCGGTCAGCCAATAGCAGCGGAGAACGCTGCACACTGCCCGACGCGCTGCTTCGCAAAGCGCTTCTAAGCGACGTTTATCCTGCGTAAACGCTGTCCGAAGCCCCAAAGTCCCGCGCATATAAAGCGTTTAAGAGCTTCACATGTCCACTAAATCCGTTCATTCGCAGCGTTTTCTTTAAATCAGAGACTTTTTACCTTTTAGTGAAGCGGCGGCGGATCAGCTCGTCCAAAGAAACATCCGCCATCTTGCCTCTCTGTACAGCCAACGCATGCGCAGACTGCAGGAGCACCATGACGTCAAATACTACTACTACTAATAATAATAACAGGTCATGATACTTACAGTAGTAATAATAATTACATTAGTAATAATAATATAGGTAATAATAATTGCAGTAAGAATAGTTATACAAAAGAAAAATGAATCCAGGACTTTTAACAAATAGAGAATCCAAAGGGGGACATTTAAATGAGCTTTAAGCCGCACAGCGAGCTTTATAAATGTTAATGTTTACAGATTTTAAAGAGCAAACAGGGAATCATTCAGTGATACAGCTGTATTTAATAATAATGATAAAGTAAACAGCATTTACACTAAAGTGAGCGGTGGGCGGGGCCATCGAGGGGTGTGTTTTTCTCGGGTAATGTGATGACGTTTATTCGTTACCCAGAATGCAGCGCATGCAGTTAGTTAACACATTGGAGCCAGTGTGTGTGTGTGTGTGTGTGTGTGTGTGTTGAGGGAGGGGGCGGGGCAGTCTCCTCACCGTCTCTGTGCAGTACAGTGCAGAGGGTCAGTCCAGCAGAGCGGTAGTACTGCTGTATGCCTTAAACTGATGAGTAAGGAAAATAACGATGCGGGGTGACGCCCGCGTCATCGCTAACCGCGAACGCAATTTTTGAACGGGTACAGGTCCGACCTGTGGGAGACCGGCCTACTCTGCCGGACACCCCGGACTCCGGATCTGCCCGCCCCCTATCGGTCAAACAGCAGACACACCCAACTCTAATCAATACTAATCACCACTCTGACCCAGGGTCTGAATAATAATAATCAGCACTCTGTCTATCACTCTCAGTGATACTCTGACTGATCTTAATAATACTCTTTGGTCCTGGAACAGATCCCGAGGCAGGTCCTGTAGAAGGTCCTGGAACAGATCCCGAGGCAGGTCCTGTGGAAGGTCCTGGGGCAGATCCTGAGGAAGATCTTGGGTTAAAGAACCTTTTGAGAGCTTCTTCAGCAGGTGGCGCTACAGCATTAATAAAGCAGATCAAACACATTTCAGCTGACTCTTAAACTGCGTACCGGGTTTGAAGACTTTAACCAGTTTAACCAGTGCAGCTTTCATTATAGTCTGTTAGGGTCACCTTCTGACACCTTCTGACACCTTCTGACCTCATCTGCATATTACAACCCTTGGTGTGAGCAATTGGAGAACCTATTGGAGAACCCCTCTGTGTAGGTCAGAGGGTCAGTGTGGAGAGAGAGAGAGAGAGAGAGAGAGAGAGGTAGAAGGAGGTAATAAAGCAGAAGGAGGTTATGGAGGTAATAAAGCTGAAGGATGTGATTAAAGGAGGCAATAAAGTAGTGCAGAAGGAGGTGATTAAAGGAGGTAATAAAGCAGTGCAGAAGGAGGTGATTAAAGGAGGTGATGGAGGTAATAAAGCAGAAGAAGGCGATTAAAGGAGGTAATAAAGCAAAAGGAGATGATAAAGGAGTTAATAAAACAGAAGGAGATGATAAAAGGAGGTAATAAAGCAAAAGGAGGTGAAAAAGCAGGCAATAAAGCAAAAGGAGGTGAAAAAGCAGGTAATAAAGCAGAAGATGGTGATATAGAGGTAATAAAGGAGATAATAAAGCAGAAGGAGGTGATAAAGAGGTAATAAAGGAGGCAATGAAGCAGAAGGAGGTAATAAAGGAGGCAATAAAGCAGAAGGAGGTGATAAAGAGGTAATAAAGGAGGTAATAAAGCAGAAGGTGATAAAGGAGGCAATAAAGCAGAAGGAGGTGATAAAGTGATAATAAAGGAGGTAACAAATCAGAAGGAGGTGATAAAGAGGTAATAAAGGAGGCAATAAAACAGAAGGAGGTGATAAAGTGGTAATAAAGGAGGCAATAAAGCAGAAGGAGGTGATAAAGAGGTAATAAAGGAGGCAATAAAGCAGAAGGAGGTGATAAAGAGGTAATAAAGGAGGCAACAAAGCAGAAGGAGGTGATAAAGAGGTAATAAAGGAGGCAATAAAGCAGAAGGAGGTGATAAAGTGGTAATAAAGGAGGTAATAAAGCAGAAGGAGGTGATAAAGGAGGCAATAAAACAGAAGGAGGTGATAAAGTGGTAATAAAGGAGGTAACAAAGCAGAAGGAGGTGATAAAGAGGTAATAAAGGAGGCAATAAAACAGAAGGAGGTGATAAAGTGGAAATAAAGGAGGCAATAAAGCAGAAGGAGGTGATAAAGTGGTAATAAAGGAGATAATAAAGCAGAAGGAGGTGATAAAGAGGTAATAAAGGAGGTAATAAAGCATAAGGAGGTGATAAAGAGGTAATGAAGGAGGTAATAAAGCAGAAGGAAGGGGTTCAGTGAATAGCAGGAACTACAGATTTAGGGCGCTGGACTACATTTCCCAGCATGCCCTGCCGCTGCCGCTGCCGCTCCGTAAACAGGCCCGTTATTGTGCAGCATGGCAGCAGCGCTGACCAGAGCCCTCAAACTGCCCGGTAAGACACTCTGCAGGGGGACAAACGGACTGGGGGACTGAGGGACAGACAGACAGGGGGACTGAGGGACAGACGGACAGGGGGACTGAGGGACAGGGCAGTTATAATGGAGGAGGGCAAAAGCTGGACTCAGCTAGACTCACTGGTCAGTGTCGGTTCCGAGAGTCTGGTGGGGTTAATGTCACAGCTCGGTCCGACCCGCTCAGACTGCTGTTCATCAGCTGCTGTGTGTGTGTGTGTGTGTGTGTGTGTGTTTGAGAGAGAGAGAGTGTGTATGTGTGTGTGTGTGTGTGTGTTAAAAAGAGAGAGAGAGAGTATTTATGTGTGAGAGAGAGAGAGTGTGTGTGTGTGTGTGTGTGTGTGTGCACTGCTGTATCTGATCCAATGGTACCAGTGCAAAACACACAAACAGACCATCACCATGTGAGTGTGACTGTAGTGTACAGGGACAGACAGGGGGACGTGCGGTGTGTGAGTGCAGACAGTCGCGGGACAGAATGCACAAAGGGCTCAGTGTAACCGATGTGACAGTGTAACAGCGATCCGGAGGAGAACAGGAACAGTTACATTCTGGCAGATGATGTTACTGATCAGCTGTTTATGAGGAAACCATCCAGTCCAGCATCTGCTCGTGTCTTTGCTCTTCATTGCAGCGGGGGTCCGAGCTGGAGAGTCGCTCTGCCGTGCATATCTCAGGTGGTTGCTATAGTGTTGCCAGGTGGTTGCTCTGGTATGTGAAATGGTTACCATGCTGACTGAAGGGGGGTGCAGAATGTGTAAAGATCCCACCGTGTGAGAAGAGAGACCTGAGTTTGTCAGCGAGGAACAGCAGAGGAGCCTGAGGGACAGAAGCTCCTGCAGTGATGTATAAATATAAATACATAAACACAGAGTGGGTGCGTCAGCACCGGCCCGGTTACTCTCTGTTTACCCAAAACAGTAAAGCCTGCAGAACTGCAGAACCTCCCTCATCTCACTGTTTACTCTCCAGGTTCTGGACGTCACCACACACACAGATCGTCCACTCAGGGATTTCATTTCACCTGCGTTCTACCAGTCCAGACCCCACAGTGTGTTTTTAGCACACAGGGTTCTATATTGTACTTAAAAGGTTCTTTGGGTGTTACTGGGGTATCTCAGGTAGTTATTATGCTATTGTTTGGGTGTTACTGGGGTATCACAGGTGGTTACTATGCTATTGATTGGGTGTTACAGGGGTATCACAGGTGGTTACTATGCTATTGATTGGGCGTTACTATGGTATTGCAGGTGGTTACTGTGCTAATGATTGGGTGTTACTGGGGTATCTCAGGTAGTTACTATGCTATTGTTTGGGTGTTACAGGGGTGGTTGCAGGGGTGTTGCTACAGTACTAGTATCATAAATTGTGTGTGTGTGTGTGTGTGTGTGTGTTTTAGGTAAGAAGGGCTCGGAGCTGGGCGAGTATGACCCCCTGACTCAGGCCGACAGTGACGATGACAGTGAAGAGGATGATCTGGTGCTGAATTACCCCCGGAATGGGCTGGGCCGGGGCAGCTGTCTCGGGTCGGGCACAACAGAACCGCGGGGCAGCAGGACGAGACTTGCAGAGGAGGAGGAATTGGACGAGGAGGAAGAACATGGCATGGGAACGGGGAAAAGGCAGGACGGTGCGGGAGCCGGGCTGGGTTCAGGGCAGACGGGGGATCCAGAGGGAAAGAGAGTGAGGGTCAGAGGGGCGGTCCGAACAGCTGCTTTCCTGCTGCCGCTGGCCTGTGCCACGCTGACGGTGCTGCTGTGTGCATTCCTGCTGCCCTGCAGGCAGGAGGCGCTACAACGTCCACAGTGGGAGATCCAGCTGGGGGACGTGGGAGGTGAGTGACAGAGAGTGACAGCATAGTGCCCCCCTTTGCGAGCCGAAGGTTAAATACAGAGCACTGTAGTGCTGCAGTGTAGGACAGAGGAGACCAGCAGACCCTCAGATTAAAGTCACACTAAACATCTGGATGTGTCTCTTCACAGATGTGACGTCACCTCCACTGGCATTATGGGATGTGGACGGTGACGGGACGGAGGATTTGCTGATAGCCGTCACCAAAATCTCCAACAGCAGCCAGCAGATCAGTTCCGTTGGTAACAGCAAAGGTAACACACACACTCACACACTCCCCCTCTCTCTCACACACACACACACACACACACACACACACACACACACACACACACATATACTTCCACCTCATCATACTACTCAATAAAAACGACCTTTTACAATTTAACTGATTTAATTAATGAACATTTAAATGAACATTTAAACAAATAAAATGTTTTATTAAATAGTGTAGCCCCACCCATTCAGACTACAGCAGTGTAGCCCCACCCATTCAGACTACAGCAGTGTAGCCCCACCCATTCAGACTACAGCAGTGTAGCCCCACCCATTCAGACTACAGCAGTGTAGCCCCACCCATTTAGCCCCATCTCTCTCTCTGTCTCTCTGTCTGTCTCTCTCTGTCTCTCTCTCTATCTCTCTCTGTCTGTGTGTGTCTCTCTCTCTCTCTCTCTCTCTCTCTCTCTCTTTCTCTGTCTCTCTCTGTCTCTCTCTCTCTCTGTCTGTCTCTCGTTCTCTGTCTCTCTCTCTGTCTCTCTCTTTCTCTGTCTCTCTCTGTCTCTCTCTGTATCTGTCTCTCTGTCTCTCTCTCTCTCTGTCTGTCTCTCTTTCTCTGTCTCTCTCTCTCTGTCTCTCTCTCTGTCTCTCTCTCTGTCTCTCTCTCTCTCTCTCTCTCTCTCTCTCTCTCTGTAGAGTACAGTGTGGTGGCTCTGCGCGGGGTGAACGGAGAGATGATGTGGAGTCGTTCTATGCAGGAACCGGTGTCCTCCCTTCAGTGTGGCCTGCGAACCACCACTCCAGAAAACTCAGCAACTCGGAGAGAGAATCTTCCTCCCATCTGCCTCCTCATCACCCCATCACACCTCACTGCCATCAACGCTTCCTCAGGTGAGGACTTACTGGACGCTTTATGACTTTACTACCTTGTGCTTATGTGTGCTTTCACTGATTGATGGAGCGTATTGACCTGTGATTGGTTCAGGAAACAAGCTGTGGAGCGTCCCTACAGGGAAGGTGGAGTCTCAGGCTGTAGCTGTCCCTGACCTTCAGGGAGACACGGTTCCTGACCTGCTGATCGCTACTCTACCTGCAGACCAGGTGTCGGATCTGTCTCTGGTCCTGCGCTCAGGCATGGACGGCTCTCTGATTGGTCGCCCAGTGAACTTCAATCTCACAACAGAGGGGAAGCTGATTGGTCCGTTGCTGCATGAGACGGCAGTGGGAGCGCACTACATCCTGATTGGTCTGGGTAAGGAGGGGAAGGACCGTAGACAGACTCAGTTCAGTTCCATTATAAGCTTGTGTGTACCCTCCATAGGGGTGTTGCGTTAGGACCCCTCAGTGTGAGGGCAGGTGGTGTGTGATGTGTGTGGGTTGTGTGCAGGCACCGTGGAGGCCATCCCTCTCCGGGATATTTATAGAAAGGCCACAAACGGGACCACCCCGCCCCCTAGCCTGGGCCTGAAGGACCCCATCTGGGAGAGACAGAGGAGGAGCAACCGATCCAGCCTGATACACATCTACAGGTAAGCCACCTGTCCTGCCCCCCACCGCTCACCCCAGGATTTGCCCCCGTTGCCTCTGTCTCAGCTCTTTCCTTTCTCCCCCTGTCCATCAGTGGTCCAGATCCTGCTGAATACCTGCTTCCCCTGGTGGCTGGGGAGAGTAACAACCGCAATAACCTGGATCGTCAGTCGAAACGCAACTCCAGCCGCAGCGACTGGGTCCTGCTGAGCAAAAGCAGACTCTCCGTCATTAGAGAGAGAGACATGCACACCACCTGGATCATCAACTCCACCCTACACAGGTACCAGCCAACCCCATTCAGCCCTGACTGACGCAGACCTAGCTGTGTGCTATAGTCTCTCTCTGTCTGTCTTTCTCTCTCTCTCTCTTTCTCTGTCTCTCTCTCTCTTTTTCTCTCTCTCTCTCTTTCTCTTTCTCTCTCTCTCTCTCTCTCTCTCTCTCTCTCTGTCTCTCTCTCTCTCTCTGTCTGTCTTTCTCTCTCTCTTTCTCTGTCTCTCTCTCTCTGTCTGTCTTTCTCTCTCTCTCTCGCTCTCTCTCTCTCTCTCTCTCTCGCTCTCTCTCTCTGTCTCTCTCTCTCTCTGTCTCTCTCTCTCTCTGTCTCTCTCTCTCTCTGTCTTTCTCTCTCTCTCTCTTTCTCTCTCTCTCTCTTTCTCTAGACCTCCTGCTGTTGGTCATTTTAACGATGATGGAGTTCCTGACCTGCTGATCCAGCAATCTGCCAACGGAGTCCGAAAGGTAATGCACACCTCTAACGCTGTGATGCGATTGGCTGGCTATGTACTGATGCACTGATTGGCTCACAAGTACTAGTTATCACCCGTTTTGACTGACGCGCTCTCGCCGTCTCTCAGGTTCAGGTCATCGACGGAGCTCGGGGAGTGTGTCTGTGGGAGGCGGAGTTTGTGTTTCCTCTTGTGGCTCTGGAAGGGTCCTCCATTCAGACCACGGCCGGTCAGTCAGTGTTTCTGTTCTGGGCTGGAGAACCCCTGCCCCCGTCCAGGAATACTACTAAGGCAAGAACTACTTTCTTATACTATATGGACAAAAGTATTGGGACACCTGCTCATTGACATTTTAATGCCCTTGATTTCAGAAGAATTTATTTTAAGAGTTTATACAGCTTTTGTTGGAGTAACTCTCTCTACTGTCCAGGACCGACTCCCCACCTCATCCCAGTAGTTCTGATGGAGCTCCATCGTTCCAGAGAACGTTCCAGAGAACACTGTGGTTCCACTGCTCCACAGCTCAATGCTGGGGGTCTTTATACCCTCTAGTCCACACCTGCTATTAGACATGGAGACCATAGAGTCATGTTTGTTTATCTGCTCCAGAGAGTCCTATTCTATTGGCAGTACTTCTCTACAGGGACTAGACAAGCTGTGTGTGCATTTGCACATCTGTGTCAGCAATGAGTGCAGCTGAAAGTAGTTGAATGCTGAATTAGAATAGGCGTCCACAAACGTTTGGACACAGTGACGTGCGTCAGTCACCAGACAATCACATAAAACTGCACCTGTGCTGCCTGATTAGATGAGATTCCATATGAAGTGTGTATAGACCGATTAAGATTTGATGTGTGTGTGTGTGTGTGTGTGTGTGTGTGTGTGTGTGTGTGTGTGTAACAGGTGAGCACATCTGAGCCCATCCTCTGCAGACTGTTCCTCCTGCACCCGGCATATCCCACAATCCTCCAGCAGCTCATCAGCACCACTGACACAGCACTAACCGCCACAGGTACACCTACACCACCACACACACACACACACACACACACACACACACACACACACACCGAGAGACTGTCTGTAGTGTGGAGATGTGAGTGTTGCAGCGGCACTCGGGTTCTTTATCCCTCCATCTCGGTTCTCCTCAGTGAGCTACCAGGAAATACAGAAGGACTCCTCCTACGTGGTGGTTCTGTCCCCGCCCGTGTCCAGTCCGGGCCCAGGGGCTAAGGTAGTGAAGAGCGTGAGTGTGAGGGCATCTCTGGCCGTCGCACAGACCATCCAACTGGAGCCGGACAGTAAAGCATCTGGCAACCCACACACACCCACCACCTTCCAGATCAACAAGTTCTTCAGACAGCTCTCCTTCAGACAGCAGGTGAGGAGCAGCAGGGGGAACCCCCTCATTTACCATATAAACCCCCTTTTTTACCCCCTATATCTGTCTGTTATCTGTATGTCTCTGCTTGTCTCTGCAGTGAGAGGCCGCTAACGCTCCTCCGTCTCTGCCTGTGGAATCCCGCCTCTAGGCAGCTCCGTCTACATGTCCACCGTTCTTCCTTCATCCCTGTTTGAATCCTGCAGCATGTTCTTTAACCGGTCACTACCGAACACAAACTCCACCCGTCTGTTATTCAGTCTGTAAACTCAGATGTATTTATTGCTATTTATTTCCTGATGGTGGCGTTGTTGTGCTCTTAAACTTGAACCCTGAACTGACCGAGACCACTAATGTGATCCGCTGACGGGCAGCGAGCTGTATATGTGAGCTGGACGTGCTGCTATAAATATAAGATTTAGAGAAGATTTTTTACGCTGGTATGTGGGTCTGTAATCATTCCGGGATTTAGATGATCATTATTTAAAAAGCAATGAATCTGGATTATTTATTGAAATGTGTTTTTAATCGATGTAAAATAGTGACTGAATGAAGTGATTTACGTTTCTTTATTAGTAGGTGACTCTCGGTGGTTTTCAGATGTGGGTTCTTCCGGTCCAGGTCCAGAAATTAAAATCCGACCGCCTGAGCAACTCTGCTGTGGACGTTTACTTCCTGGAGCTGGACCGGGACCGGTGACACAGAACCACCACGTTTCGGTTCAAAGTGGACTGAACGTCTTTATGAAGTTGTTGTTTTATATACTTTAGGCTGCGTCCACAGACCTTTAAGATCCTTCTAAAGACACATGGGTTTGAGCGGGAGACTCATTCAGACGAAAGCTCGTGAGTGTAAACTGCTGGCGGTTGCTGTTTATTTAGCTTTAATTTAGTGAAATAATCTGTGATGAATGAACGAATTAATAACACTGTTACTTACATTTTCCTCAAACTGACCAACGTTAACCACAGTCTCGTCACCTGCTGTGATAAACACTCATCAGCTGCACCCAGAAGGACGTGTGGGTCTGCAGTTCTATAGTGAAGGAAGATGAAGGTGATCAGGATCAATAACTGATGATAACTATAATCTGATCTGATCAATATTTATTGATCTACTCATACAGAAGTGGTGTCTCTCAGGACGGCGTCGGGTTTAACGCAACACGCCAGACGTCTCTGCATGGAGGTGTAGAGGTTCCTAATGGTGTCCTGTGATGATCCATCCCATGCAGCTTGAATGTTCTCACTCAGTTCTGCAGATGGTGTTTTAGGGGTGGAGTGTTGATTGAGCGTCCAATAGCGTCCACACATTTTCAATCAGGGACAGGTCTGGAGATGAGACCGACCACAGCGTAGTATCTGTGTCTTCAAGGCGAGATCTTGAGACGGCAGCAGTGTGTGGACGAGTGTCGTCCTGTAGGAATAGAGCACCGGAGTGTGTGTTCTGGTTGCAGAAGCTGCTGCCGTTCTGAGAGACTCCATGACAGTCTGGTACGACACCATTGCAGTCCTTGGTGGCGCTGAAGTGGTGTTCAGGACAGTTGTAACAGTCTGTGCACATGCAGACCTGCGGGACGTCCTTAAATAGTAGGTACAGAGATAAGGCCACATGGCTCAGCATGAAGCTGGAATCGTGTCTCATGGTGTCAAACCCACCGAGGTTCATTCCTGTGGGCCGATTCTTTGCGGGTGCAGCTGTTTATTGGATGGTGAGTGTGATGACTGTAGGAAACAGTAGAAGATTGTGGTCAGTAGTAACTGTGATCCACTGCTTATGATATTGTAATTCTGACATCCTCTTCTGTGTGCTGACGCTGTTCTTTTCTCCGGCTGACTGTCTCTGCGTGGAAACGTGGTTCTGTTGCTGTTCACTATTTATCCAACCCCAATCAAAGCACTGGAAAGCTTCCATTCCCGCTCTGTTCTGAGAACCTCTTTGTTCTTGTGCTTCAGAGACCTTTGATTTCTGTTGTTTGAGATGAATTTCGTATTGCTGCGTTGTGTTACAGCTGAACAATAAAACAATGCGCTGCTACAGTCTGGGTGTTGATTTTGATTTCACTGCCGAGAGGCTTAATCACAGGCGGGAAATCCAGCCCAGGATTTGCTTCCTGCTGGTATTTTTACTTTCTGGACCTTGATCCTGGACTTCTACTGACCAGAAACTGACCATTCTGGTGTTTGTAGGTGGAGCTTAACTGGTGACAGAAAGTCACAGTGTACTGGAGTCAGGTGAAGTAACCTCACTTTGTGGGCTGTTCTTCACAACTCAGGATCAAAGTCACCTACAGACATGATACACAGATCAAACAGACCGACTGCGATGAGTTACCAGCTCCTATACCAGACCTGCATGCCGAGAGGGGCGGGGCTAATGACATCACTGAGCCAGACATTGGGTCACAGAGGAAAATGAGGAGGAGGGGCTGTTCGCTCTCTCTGCTCACAGTGTTTCAGAATAAAAGTCTTGAGACCAGACGATAATAGAGACGTTCAGGTTTGATTATTGCAGTCGTGGTGTTTTTTCAAGAGCTTTTTATAAATTTCCTCGTCAATCTAATCGCTACACGATCGCAAAACAGTCTGACTGTCGATTTCTGATTTCTGAGAATAAACAAGCACAAAATGTGTGCAGAGAAGCCCCGCCCTCCAGAAAGAGTTCACTTTTATGCAAATGAGTACAGCTGCTGCACTGGGTCTAGCCAATCACGAGAGAGCAGGTCGGTGCATCAAAGTGTCACACAGAACAAGCGCCTTTCAGACAGACAGGCTGAACACCTTCATTTAGATCCTACAGCATCTCCTCAGATCCTACAGCATCACCTCTGATCCTACAACGTCTCCTCAGATCTAAAGAAATGAAATATGAAATAAATATAAGAGTAAGAAATAAAGAATGTAAGAGTTATGAGAGAATAGATCAGCAGAACCTAAAGGATGAACAGCAGTTAATGAGTTAGACTTTTGATCAGGTTATTGATCCGGTTATTGATCAGGTTATTGATCCGGTTATTGATCAGGTTATTGATCAGGTTATTGGTCAGTATTGTTCAGTATTGGTCAGTAATCAGTGGTCTGATCCGGCGCTGCGCGGGCAGCCGCGGGGTCCTGAAGGCGCAGGGAGCGCAGGGGGCGCAGGGTTCGGCGGAGGACATGTCTGCAGCGCGGAGCGGTTGGAGGTGGACGGCGGCGGTGAGACGCAGCGCGGCGGCGGGTTTGCGCAGCGGAGCCTCCGGAGCCCCGAGCCGGTCTGCGGTCTGCTCCCCCAGCGGGGCCGTGCTGCCCAGACCCGCCAGGGTGAGTCCCCCTGTCCCCCTGTCCCCCTCTGCTCCCCCAGCGGGGCCGTGCTGCCCAGACCCGCCAGGGTGAGTCCCCCTGTCCCCCTGTCCCCCTCTGCTCCCCCAGCGGGGCCGTGCTGCCCAGACCCGCCAGGGTGAGTCCCCCTGTCCCCCTGTCCCCCTCTGCTCCCCCAGCGGGGCCGTGCTGCCCAGACCCGCCAGGGTGAGTCCCCCTGTCCCCCTGTCCCCCTCTGCTCCCCCAGCGGGGCCGTGCTGCCCTCTGTCTGATTCTTCCCTAATTTAAAGCTGTGTAAAGGCCGTGGCTGCGGACGCTGATAATAAAGATTCATGTGAATAATGAACGAGCTGATTGCAGTTCTGTGATGTCTTCACCTGTATGGACCCCTGTCCTCAGACACCGTTCGGGCTGGTGCGGATCAGCATGGTGGTGGTTCCTTTCCTGTACGTGGGAACGCTGATCAGCAAAAACTTCGCCGCCCTGCTGGAGGAGCATGACATCTTCGTCCCTGAAGATGACGACGATGATGACTGAGGTCCGGTGAGTCCGATCAGGGCCTTCAGTCTCCCGAGTCCAGAACGAATGATTTTATTTCTCAGAACCATCGTAAACTGGCAGTGTATTGAAACTGGACCGGAAAGGTCCACTACATACAACTCAAACACACACTACGTCTGATCCCAGCTTGACAGCTCCAGTTAGGCCGGCGTCGTCCATCAACCACGACACACCGGTCACACATCTGTTCATGATGAACAGGTTACATTTTTAATGATTAATGTTTCATCAACACTTTCCTAAAGCGGTCCTTTTCACTGGTGACTGTCCCCCCCAGTTCATTTACTGTCCCTTCGACCCAAAAGTCAGTCGCTTCTGGATCCCGAGTGAATGAACTGAATCTGTTAAATTAACCCAGCAGCTCGTTGGTGTCTTTTCTTATCTAGAACCACCAGAACATTTTGGGATGGCAGTGGGCTGTTTTAACCGTTGTGTGTTCGTGTGTTTGCAGATGAGGCTGAAGATGCTGCTAATGGAGGAAGAGCGCTGTGGAGGATCTGAACTCTGATCTGCACTTCAGAGTCACTCTGCAGTGCGTGTGTGTGTGTGTGTGTGTGTGTGTTTGTGTTAGAGCTGTGCTCTCCTACTGTCTGCATGAATCCCAATAAAGTTCACACTGGAGAAAGCTGTGAGTGTAACTCCTGATCAGATCTCATTCTGACCACAGTAACCGACACCCGAACCACTCGAGCATCACAGAACGCCGTTTGAATAAACCGGCTGGAAGGAAGACTGACCAGTCCGATTCAGCTTTTACCCACAATTCTCTGCACACAACCAACACAAAGCTCAAAGTCCATATTCAAACGTTTGTTTTTCACATAGTTAACATCTTCATTACCTGCTACAATGTAAAATGACTGAATACAGAATTCGTCCTTTATTCCGGGGGTTCTACTCTTTGGACCCTCCTCTGGGAGACTACGGAACATGGGGAGAGCTGGGAAAATGACCACTGTGGTCCACTCGGAGAGCGCACGGCCAGTTTGTGCTCTCAGACTGCTAATGGTGAACAGCGTGACCCGGGTTTAAACCTGAGATTAGACCACCGAACCACTCGGAACTCAATAACCTCAATGAACAGATCGGGTGATTATTACAGCGGCGCCGTGAACAGCCGAGTCCAATCGAGGGTTCCAGCTCCGCGTGTAGACTTCTGAGCGCAGGACTCGTACAGACCGCGTCTGCGTGTGTGTGGAGTCAGGAGAGAGCAGCGTTCATCAGCTTTGGGTGGAGCTGTCTGCTTCCCTTCACCTCCGCCGTCTGCTTCCCTTCACCTCCGCCGTCTGCTTCTGACTGGGGAAGATTATCTAGAACCAAGTGTTTCACACCGAACAACAAAGCCACTCTTCCAGAGAATTCCGCAGCCTTTCCCTTTAAAGGACTCGTTTGCATTAGATCACTGCTCTACAGCAGGCAGCGCCGCTGCTCTGAATGGTTGCTATGCGGTTGTTATGGATGTTGATGAGGTATAGCAGACATGTGTGTGATGGTGTTTATGAACACAGGCAGACACTGTTTGGATCAGCAAGTGTGTATTTACAGTTTGACAGCACACTGTTCATCACGAAAGGGGGTGGGGCACATTCTAGGGAATCAGGGGTCATGTCCATGGTAAAATTTGGACAGGAAGTCAGCGGAGCGGGGGGTCTCCGTCTCGTGGAAGTACCGCATCACATGTGTTTTCTGCTTCCAGACATTAATGGTCTCCTGGAGTTCCATCTTCCCCTGCAGAGGAGACCAGCACAATCAGAGTGTGTTCGTTCACACACACACACACACACACACACACACACACACACACACACACACACACACCCCTGCTGAAGCAGGAGTTAATCGGTTCTCTCAGACTCACTGGTGCTGCTCACCTTAATGACCAGCATGTCGATCACACGGGGATCAGTGATGTGTTTGTTTTTGGTGAACATCTCTCTGACCTTATCTCTGCCCTGCCGCACAGAGATGTCCAGCTGGTACATCGTCACTGAAACACACACACACACACATGTAGTGCTCTACATTACTAAAATAAACCCAAGATCCATCTCGGTGATCATGTCGCAATGAACTCAAAACTCTTTACACATCCATACGCCATCAGACTCTTTTACCATCCTCTCTGGGAGGAGGGGAACAGGAGGATGGAGGAGGGAGGAGGGGAGGATGGAGGAGGGAGGAGGGAACAGGAGGGGGGAGGAGAACAGGGTAGGAACAACCAGTAACTCTCAACCCCAACCTAACTGCTATCTGGACTTAGTACAATAAACAGTTGAAGTGCAATAACAATAATAATGTGCAACACCGCCTCCTACAGGTCTCTTTTTATAATGCACTGTTATATATATAATATATGGTAATATAGTCTCTATATTCTATTCTATTCTATATGTTTATAAAGTGTTTCTTTATTAAATTATTATCTGGTTCTACCTCTTCTGTACTGATGCTGCGGCTGGAACCTTTAATTTCCCTGAGGGAACCCTCCCAAGGGATCAATAACGTTCTATCCTATCCTATCCATGAGGCACTGATACAGTGCAGGTGGTGGTCAGTAGTGCAGGTGGTGGTCAGCAGTGGCTGATGTGACCTTGGCCGCTGTGTGAGTCGGCTCAGCTCGGCTCGGCTCGGTTCAGTACCTGTGTTGGGGATCTCTCGGTACCGGGCCCGGTACGAGCTCGGGCGCGCCGCTGGGCCTCACCTCTCCGCGGTCCGGCTGAACGCCGGTTTCGACCGCTCGGAACCCCGCTCCGCTGTTTACTGCCGCCATGACCATCGGCGCCGACTCAGTCAACCAAACTCTCAGCGGATCCGCAACTGCGGGGAACCGGCTCGGAATCGGTTTGGGTGTGAGAGCGGAGCAGTGAGCGTGCGTGAAGTTCTGCCCTTTATTCAGTAAACGAACCGAACCGAACCGAGTCGGACAGAGTCGGTTCAGTGAAGATTTGCTCTTCCTGTCGGTGTCAGTCAGAGCTGCGCCCCCTGCTGGAGCGGAGGAAGCAGTTCACCCACACACACAGTTTTCGCCTCCCAGTGTGTGTGTGTGTGTGTGTGTGTGTGTGTCTTAATTACAGGCACTTTAACAGACCAACATTACATTAATGAGGTTCTGCCTTGGTAAGAGCAGATACACATATGTGACGTGGGTGTCATCCAGACATGTCCTGATTCAGAAAATGTGTGGGACCTTTATTGGACGCTCTAACTCAACTTCACTCCTACCCTATATACCATCTGCAGAACTGAGTGAACATTCAAGCTGCATGAGATGGATCATCTTTGGGACACCATTAGGAACATCTACCTCAATGCAGAATATGCATGCTGAGAGACACTTCTGTAAGGTAGATCAATAAATATTGATCAGATCAGACTACAGTTATCATCAGTTATTGATCCTGATCACCTTCATCTTCATTTATGATCTGTTAGACTCTGAGATCCAATCAGTAAACGAGTGTATTTGGTTTATAAATATGTCCTTCATTTCTAAAATGAAAAGTTCATTAATAGAAATATTTGTCTGACCAGCTGAGCAAGACTGTCCTGACCGTTCCGTCTGATGCTGGTCTATCTCGCAAATCCAAGAAATACTGAACACGGGTCCAGGCTGCAGGTGTGGCTGCGTTTTGTCGGTTCAGAGGTAAGAAACTGTGCACGGAAGTGCGAAGGCTGTCTTCTCAAAGACCTGCGTCAGTTCAGGATAAAAACGTTGGCTCATTGAAGCAAGGCCGTCTCTGTGGCACTCGGACAGACGGAGGCTGGGCTGGACATGCTATGGGAGCCAGGGCCTGACCAGGTCCAGGAGGTCCAGCTCGTCTCCGATAGACCACTTTGCCCGTTCAAACGTCTCAAATCCAGTCCTCACTGACTCACTTTTACCATCACCTCTTCTCCTCCCCAATACCCCCACCACACTACAGACACACACGGTTTTACACAGAGGCAGAGACCAAGACAGACACACACCCTACATCCAGAACATGTCTCCAGGTTCAGCACTGGCTGCAGTTTTCCAGGTTTCCTCCCAGTTCTAGTGAAGATCCAGAGAAGAAAGGTTCCTGTTCTGTCCCCCCCAGCCCACCTGGACACCTACCCCACCCCACCATGGACGTCCCAGGCCTAAACACTGTTACTGCTCTTCTCACTAGTGAAATTGCAGTGTGAATTTAAAGCAACCCAGTGTCAAGAACTTATTTCGCTCATGGCAGGTCCCCCGCTGCTGATTGGCTGACTGGATTGAAATGAAAGGCATATGCTGCTCCTGACTCCTCCTCTTCAGCTGAAACAAACAAACAAACAAACAAACAAACAAATAAATTTAACTTCTCAAAACCCTCCAACTCCAAACCTAATCCCTAAACCCCTCCTCAAGCCCCTCCTCAAGCCTCCTCAAAATCACCTCCCTCAAACCCCTCCTCAAACCCCTGCTCCCTCAAGCCTCCTAATCCTCATTGCCTCCTAATCCCTCCGACACTCCTCAAACCCCACCTCCCTCAAACACACTCCTCAAACCACGGCTCCTAATCCTCAAACCCCATACTCCTAATCCCTCAACCCCCATACTCCCTCAAACCCCACACTCCCTCAAACCCCACACTCCCTCAAACCCCACACTCCCTAATCCCTCAACTCCACCTCCTAATCCCTCAACCCCACACTCCCTCAAACCCCACACTCCCTAATCCCTCAAACCCCACACTCCCTCAAGCCTCCCTAGCCCTCAACCTCCTCAAACCCCACACACTCCCTCAAACCTCCCTAGTCCTCAAACCCCACTCTCTAATCCTCAAACCACACTCTCTAATCCCTCCAAACCACTCCTAATCCCTCAAACCCCACCTCCCTAATCCCTCAAACCCCACTCCTCTAATCCCTCAAACCACCTCCCTAATCCCTCAAACCCCACACTCCTAATCCCTCAAACCCCACACTCCCTAATCCCTCAAACCCCATACTCCCTAATCCCTCAACCCCCACACTCTCTAATCCCTCAACCCCACACTCCCTCAAACTCCCTCAAACCCCACACTCCCTCCGACCCACCTCCTAATCCCTCAGCCTCCTATTCCCTCAGCCCACACTCATAATCCCCTCAACCCCACACTCCCAATCCTCTTCATCCTCAAACCCCTCCACCAAACCCTGCTCCACCTCAAACCCCTAACCCCTGCTCACAATCACTAGGCTTCACTTATCCCTCAACAGCCACACATCCTTTACCTTTCTAAATATGGATCCAAAGCCATAACCTCCTCATAAACCAGTAGCTTCCCCTTCTCCCACCACAGCTGCTGTGGCTGCCTGTGAGTGGCCAATGAGGGTCAGTCTTTGAACTGTTGTGCTGGGCTGTGCAATCCACCCTCCTGCCAGGGCTTTCTGGCCAGTCATCAGTGCTCCTCAGGTGTATCTCTTCTCACTGCATCCTTCATCCTGACTCCTCACACACCATATAGTGCTCAGACACACTCTCTCCTGCTTCTCCTGCACTTTTTACATGTACCTTTACACACACACACACAGTGAGGTTTGAGCAAAGTAAAACACTCCAGTACAAGTATTAAAGCAGCTGCACTGCAGAACGACACACTGATCATTCACAGACAGAGCAAGTGACGGACAGAGCAAGTGAGACAGACAGACAGACAGACAGACAGACACACACACCTCCTCCCGTACCGTGTTGAGAAACTGCACTTCGTGCCGTAAGCACATGATCTCCTTATGTAAATACGCCACCTCATTCTGCTTCACCCTCAGCAACACCTGAGCGAGAAAACAGACACACACAGACACACACAGACACACACAGACACACACAGACGACACACAGGCTATAGACTTCAAAACTCTACTACTGATATTACTCTACCTCCTAAAGCTATACTGTTACTTTACCACACCACAGTACTCCTCCACTACTACTACAGACACCTCTGCACTCCTACTACACTGCTGCTTTACTCACTGTAATACTCCTCTATTAAAATGATATTCATAGACAGAATAATTCACTTGACAGGAAGTGATACGGGGTCACCTGTAATTCACAAGCTGGACGGTCTTTGTCATTGGTGGTAACTTCCTCTGACCCCTGACCTGTGACAAAGGAGCGCATGTACCGAATCTCCTCCGTTAACTGAGTGTGCAGATTCTGCAGGAGAGAGAGAGAGACAGACAGAGAGAGACAGACAGAGAGAAGAGAGACAGACAGAGAGAGAGAAGACAGAGAGAGAGAGACAGAGATTGGAATGGAATTCTGGGTGTTGTGGGACACTGCTCGGTACATCCAGTCTGTAATAGTCTTTCAGGAGAAAGCTGAAGTCTCTCTTTCACCTCGTTCTCTCTCTTCAGCTGCTCTATCTCTCGCTCCTTCTGGCTGATGTCTCTCTCCCTCTCTCTGCTGTGATGCTGGGCTCGGTTCAGCTCCACACACTTCTGAGAATAATGCTCCGAGAGAACCTACAGCTCCCTGCCCAGAGCGAGCAGCTCCATCCTACACACACACACACACACACACACACACACACACACACACACACACACAGTATATCTTGTGTAACTCAATGAGATAATAGATAACTTTATTAATGCTGCACATCTGCACCATGAAAACCCGCCTCAACACAAACGAGTCATATCAGACATTAAACACCTTAATGAACTCTATCACTCCATCTGCTGACGTGCTGTATGACAGATCTGGTCTGCGGAGGCTGCACGGTGGCAGAGGCTAGTGTAGGCAGCACAGAAGATCATTGGCGGCCCTCTCCCCTCCCTGATGGACAGCTACACCTCACACTGCCTCAGCAGAGCAGAAAACACCCTGCCTTTGAGCTGTCTGATTCGCTGTCCTCAGGGAGACACTACAGGTGCCTCAGAACTCAAAGAAAACCAAGATTCCACAGCAACTATTGCCGAAGCCACTAACGCTCTGAAACGCATGCACTGGTTATAGTCAGCTAACCGTTCCACTTGCAATAATATTTAATGTTCATAACACTGTTAGTGTCAATACCATTACTCTCACTGTCCAACACCACTACTACGGTGGAATATCTAATAATGTGCAATAACTGCACAACACCCCAGATCCATTCTTTATTATTTCAGTAGCACAGAAATACCAGCCCATCATCATGTGTAATCCCAGGGTGATAAACCACCACACTTTCCTGAAGCACCATCTTACGAACCCCTTCATTTCTCTCTTCATCTTCAGGAGCTGTCAACACTGTGAGTGTGCTGTGCACTCACTGTTACTGCTCCGGAGAAAGTGTGTGTCACGCTGTGTGTGTCGTCAGCCTCTTAGCTTTCTGCACCTCCCGCTCCAGTTCCTCCTTATGAGCCTTCTTCAGAGCCTCCATAGCTATAACACACACACATACACAAATTATGACTAGTTCATGACTCACCATCATGATGTTCTATTACAGCAAATGTGGTTTAAACTGGACTTAATTGGTATGGTGTGTTTCATCAGGTTAGTACACTAATATAAGATATAGACTGTATTACTAATCACCAATAGTGTGGGTTTATCAAATTTAGTACACTAATATTTTATAAGATATAGACTATATACTATCTTAATGATGTGGGTTTATCAGTTGATACATTTAATATATAAGATATAGACTATATACTAGTCTTAATAGTGTGGGTTTATCGAGTTAGTATAATACTATAAGATATAGACCCCTATATAATCTCAATAGTGTGGGTTTATCAGAGTTGTACTAATACTATAAGATGCAGACTATGTACTAATCTTGACCAGTGTGTGTTTATCCAGGTTTAATTACATAATACTATAAGATATAGACTATGTGCTAATCTTAATAGTGTTAGGTTTTACATCCGGGTTAGTACATAATACACTATAAGATATAGACTTAACATACTAATCTTAATGGTGTGTGTTTATCAGGTTAGTACACTAATGCTATAAGATATGAATATATATAATCTTAATAGTGTGGGTTTATCAGTTGATACACTAATACTATAAGATATAGACTATACTAATCTTAATGGTGTGTGTTATCAAGGTTAGTACACTAATACTATAAGATATAGACATATACTAAATCTTTCCAATAGTGTGGGGTTTTATCAGGATGGCCCACTAATACTATAAGATATAGACTATGTACTAATCTCCAATAATTATTAAGGTTTATCCAGGTTGAATACTAATACTATAAAGATATAGACTATATACTAATCACCAATAGTGTGTGTTTATCAAGTTAGTATATTCAATACTATAAGATATAGACTATATATAATCACCAATAGTGTGTGTTTATCAGGATTGAAGTACCACTAATACTATAAGATATAAGACTATATACTAATCTTAATAGTGTGTATTTATCAGATTATTACTAATACTATAAGATTATAGTTATATGCTAATCTTAATGAGTAATGTGTTTGGAAGTTAGTACACTAATACTATAAGATATAGATATATACTAATCTTAATAGTTGTGAGTTTGAAGGATAATACACTAATATAGATATGAACTATATACCGTCTCCAATAGTGTGGGTTTATCAGGTTGAAGTACCACTAATGTATAGATATAGACTATATACTAATCTTAATAGTGTGTGTTTATCGAGTTGAAGTACCCTAATGCTATAAGATATGAACTATACTAATCTTAATAGTGTAGGTTTTATCAGGTTAATACACTAATACTATAAGATATAGACTATATACTAATCTTAATAGTGTGGGACATGAGTTAGTACACTAATACTATAAGATATAGACTATATACTAATCTGTAATAGTATGTGTTTATCAATTAATGCACTAATACTATAAGATATAGACTATATACTAATCTTAATGGTGTAGGTTTATCAGGACCAGTACTAATGCTATAAGATATGGACTATATACTTTAATCTTAATAATTGTGTGTTTGAGGGTTAAAGTACATAATACTATAAGATATGAACTATATACTAATCTTAATAGTGTGTTTTATCATAAGTTAGTACACTAATGCTATAAGATATAGACTATATACTAATCTTAGTGTGTGTTTGAAGTTCAATCCCTAATATATAAGATATAGACTATATACTAATCTTAATAGTGTGGGTTTATCCAAGTTAGTACACTAATACTATAGATATAGACTATATACTAATCTTAATAGTGTGTGTTTGGGAGTTAGTACATAATATAGATGTAGACTATATACTAATCATAATGAGTGTGTGTTTGGGGAGTTAGTACTAATATTATATAAGATATAGTTTGTACTAATCTTAATAGTGTGTGTTTATCAGGTTAGACCATTATAATACTATAAGATATAGACCCATATCTTTAATCTGTAATAGTGTGTGTTTGTCAGGTTAGTACTAATATATAAGATATAGACTATATATACTAATGTAATAGTGTGTGTTGAGGTTAGTACACTAATACTATAGATATAGACTATATACTAATCTTAATAGTATTAGGTTATCAGATTGATACTAATACTATAAGATAGACTATATACTAATATTAATAGTGTGTGTTTGGGGGGGTTAGTACACTAATACTATAAGATATAGACTATATACTAATCTTAATGAAATTGTGTGTGTTTCCAGGGAGAGTTAGTACACTAATATATAAGATATAGACTATATACTAATCTTAATAGTGTGTTTGGGATTAGATACATAATACTATAAAGATATAGACTATATAATGCCAATAGTGTGTGTTTATCAGTTCAGTACACTAATACTATAAGATATAGACTATATACTAATCTTAATATTAATGGTTTATCAGGTTAGTACATAATACTTTATAAGATATAGACTATATACTAGTCTCTTAATAGTGACAATCATTTTATCAGATTTAGTACACTAATGCTTTAATGTGTTGATTATTTAATATTCTTAATAGTGTAGGTTTGCCAGGTTATCACACTTATACTATAAGGTATAGACTATATACCATCTTAATAGTGTGTGAGTTTATCAGGTTATTACACTAATACTATAAGATATAGATATATACTAATCTTAATAGTGTGTGTGTTTTATCAGGTTAGTACACTAATACACTATAAGATATAGACTATGTCTTCAATGCTAATAGTGTGTGTTATCAGGTTAATTTACACTAATACTATAAGATATAGACTATATACTAATCTTAGTAGTGTGTGTTTATCAGGTTAGTACACTAGTACTATAAGATATAGACTATATACTAATCTTAATAGTGTGTTTTATCAGGTTAGTACACTAATACATAGATATAGACTATATATAATCTCTTAATAGTGTGGGTTTTATCAGGTTAGTACATTAATACTGCTCAAGACAGACTATATATACTAATATTAATTAGTGTGTGTTTATCTGATTAAATACACTAATACTATAAGATATAGACTATATACTAATCTTAATAATTCATGTGTTTATCGAGTTGAGTATTTTTAATACTATAGATATAGACTATATACTAATCTTAATAGTGTCAAGGTTTATCAGGTTGTTACACTAATACTATAAGATATAAGACTATATACTAATCTTAATAGTGTGGTTTAGAGTTAGTACACTAATACTATAAGATATAGACTATATACTAATCTTAATGAGTGTATTATTTATCAGTTAGTACACTAATACCTATAGATATAGACTATATGCTAATCTGTGAGTGTGTGTTTATCAGGATTGAAATACCACTAATACTATAAGATATACACTAGAAAATGTAGTAACCTGATAAAGCTGCATTACTCAGGTGTGTGTGTGTGTGTGTGTGTGTGTGTGTGTGTCAGTGTGTTCTCCTGCCACGCGCCGCGTGCCTGTCTCCTCCTGCTGGCAGTCTCTCTCTCTCTCTCTCAGCTCCTTTGGTATCATGTGTCTCTGCAGTTCACTCCAGAACTATATGATGAGCTTACAACTCATCTGCTCCACACTCACACCTGCGCCCCTACAGCCCCCCCCACACACGCCACCGTCTTGCGCGCTCCAGCTGCCTCAGGACGCCACCTGGTGAGACAGGGACCAGAGAGAAATTGAAGCCCGCTGACAGAACACCACCATCAGCTGGGCGCGTTAAGGCTCAGCCCCTGCCAGTCGTTAACAGGCTCAGCTGACCAGTACGTTAACAAGACATCAGCTGGAGCGCGATGAGCTCAGCCCCTGACCGTCATTAACAAGAGCTCAGCCCCTATTGGTCGTTAACAAAATCTCAGCCCCTGACCGGTCACGTTAACAGACTCAGCCTGACCAATCGTTAACAAGAGCTCAGCGTGACCAGAAATACGATTAACAAGGCTCAGCCCTGACCAGTAATTAACAAGGCTCAGCTCTGACCAGTGTTTCTGAGAGTTTTTGCTATGCTGGTCTGACTGGCATGACAAGAATGACCACTTTGATCATCACTATGACAGCTCAGTACCGTGGTCCCTCATTGTTATGATTATGTTATTGATCTGATACACCAGTCCTTAGCCCAGTTGTGGTTGTCACTGTAATGATACTGGAGGGTCACAGTGTTCAATCAGTTTTACCACAACTCTGATCTACTAAGCAAATGCTCAAACCACTATGCAAAATAGATTGTACACACACACACACACACACACACACACACACACAGATGAATTGTTAATTTGCTGGCTGCAGTGAGAATCCTCTACCCTTCACCTCCCTCTGCAGCCTCTGTTCTGAAGTGACCTCATCTCTTTCAGCGACAGGCGTTCAAACTCACCGCCATTTCTCTCTATCTCCACTCCTCGGTCGCGCTGTTCATGAAGCCATTGCCTGTCCCATACAGCTGCAACTTTTACTTCTCCATTGGTTGTGGGGTCGCGCGGACACTTTCTTCTTGCTGCGCTGGTGTGATCGAACCTGCCTTCACCTGCCCCCACTCTCCTGGTGGCGGGTGAGAGTGAACATTGTAGCGGTAAGGACCTTTACGGCGTAATCAAATGTCGCGTTGGGGCGGGGCTGGGATGGATTGGGGGCAGAGAGAGAGACAGAAGAGACAGAGGGGTCAGGAGAGGGCAGGAGGCAGAGGACCAGGGAGTGGGGACAGGGGGAGAGAGAGAGAGAGAGAGAGAGAGAGAGAGAGAGAGAGAGAGAGAGAGAGCAGGGGAGAGAGAGACAGACAGAGACAGACAGAGAGACAGACAGAGAGACAGACAGAGACAGGCAGAGACAGACAGAGCAGACAGAGGCAGACACAGGCAGACAGAGAGAGAGTGTAATGTCAGGGTTAAAGAGATCTTGGCAAATTAAAAACAAAGTACATGATGCTGAAGTGAGTGGTGGTAGTGAAGTGGTAGTGGTGAGTGCAAGGTAGGTGGGTAGGAGAGAGAGTGGGAGCCAGGACTGTGGCCCAGGGTAAGAGGAGGCTGCTGGGTCTGATACTCTTCCTCAGAACTTCAATCCAGTTCCTCCTGATTCCTGCTGTCATAGCAGACAGTGTAAACACCCCATCCTTCGTCTGGGAGACAGAGAGACAGACAGATACACAGAGAGAGACAGACAGATACACAGAGAGAGACAGACAGATACTGCCTGAGAGACAGACCATGAGTCACACAGAGAGAACTACCCAGAGGGCACAGAGAACTGCAGAGGATGAGAATCGGTGGAGGAGTAATGATGCCACAAACAGAACAGGTTGGTGTTTGTCGTGTTCCTCGATCCTGAAACAAATAGTTCCTCTCAACATCAAACTCAGACACCTTTACACATGACCGGAGATCAATCTCTCCGTCCAGCTCATCCTTCTGCAACACACACACACACACACACACACACACCTTAATGACAGACACGCCCACAATTCAGCATGCGGGGTGGCCTGCACTTGGCTGCCTGGCAGACAGTGCGTCAGGTTTGACTGCGTGTGCAGAACAGGACCTCTCCTCCCCTCCGCCCGAGTCTCTGTAGCCGCCCCAGCCCCGTCCGTCAGCACAAACCAGTGTTTTCTTCTTCACTCTTTACACACACCATGCACTTTACACACACACACATATTAACATAATGGAGCACAGAACAAGCGTGCGTCTGCCTAGCACCACAACTGTAAACACACACCTCATATGCTTTTACACACACACACACACACACACACTCGTTATAATGTATAATGGGCACAGAACAAACAGACGTCTACTAAAGCACACAACTGTAAACCTCACACACACACATTCATTGTGTATCACACACACACACACACACACACACACACACACACACACTGCGCACAAGTGACGAACAGAAGCAGAAATGTTGTACCTCTCCACTTTGTACGTTTTGACATCCATCCTTTCTTAAAGTTCAGCAAGGTCAGGCTGTGGAAAACAGACAGAGAGAGAGACAGACAGACAGAGAGGGCAGAGAGAGGGCAGGTGCAGGGCAGAGAGAAGACAGGGCAGACAGAGGGCAGACGGGCAGAGAGACAGAGAGAGAGGGCAGAGACCCGACCAGAGACAGAGAGACAGGCAGAACAGAGACGGGCAGGGCAGAGACCCGGCCAAGAGAGGGCAGAGGCAGAGGACAGAGACAGACAGACAGACAGAGACAGTCAGACAGAGACAGACAGACAGACAGATAAACACAGACAGAAAGACAGACAGACACAGACAGACAGACAGACAGAGAGCAGAGAGAAGAGGCAGACAGGGCAGAGAGGGCAAGGCAAAGAGACAGAGAGAGAGAGACAGGGAGACAGAGAGAGAGAGACAGGGAGACAGAGGAGACAGAGAGAGACAGAGAGAGAGAAAGACAAACATAAGTTCTCTTCATAAAGCCACGCCCACTCCTTGCCACGGCGCACACTTACTAAACTCTGCTACATATTTACAGTGACAGCCAATCAAATACCACGTCAGTGAAGCGTAGAATACTGACCGTCGACTGAGACTCTCAGAACCAGAACCACAGATTCAACCAGCATTTCAGCCTGAACCACTGTGTCCAGAATGTTTAGTTTTACTCATAATCGACACAATTAGAGACTTTCAGCTCCTCCCATTGTTGACCCATTGCTGATGTGCAAATGCACACACAGCTTGTCTAGTCCCTGTAGTGAAGTACTGCCAATAGAATAGGACTCTCTGGAGCAGATAAACAGACTCTATTGTCTCCGTGTCTCAGGTGTGGACTAGCGGGTATAAAGATCCCCAGCATTGAGCTGTGGAGCAGAGGAACCGTGTTCTCTGGAATGATGAGCAGGAAGTTGGGTATAGGCTGGGGTGGTGATTATCCAATATCCTGACCTCACTACCAACTCTTATTTGCTGAGATACAGTCAAGTCTCACTGCAATCTCCAGATGTAGTAGAAGTCCTCTGTGGACTGTAGAGACAGTTACTCCAACAGAAGCAGGAGAACCTCTTTAATCCCCTTCAGTTCAGAAGAAACAGTAAATGAGCAGCTGTCCCAATACTTTTGTCCATACAGTGTATGTTTGGCATGTGTACACACACATTTGCACACACACACCTGATTAGTGTGTTAAGATTAGGACGCTCTGACCAGACACTGCATTCCTACACACACACTTATCTGTGTGTCTCGCTTCAACATGCCACTGCACACACTGCTCTCTCTGTACACCGTCACAACACCAATCCAGAGTGCACACTACAGCGTGCACTCTCACAGACCAATCAGTGTGCTCAGCAGCACCATATGGAGTGTGTATCCTCAGCTTCAGCTGGTTCAGGTTCAGCCAAAGCCTAAGCCTGGGGAAACCCAGCCTTGTCTGCCGAGTGTGTGTGTGTGTGAGATTTAGTCTCTTTTAGGACTATGTTTATCTGCTGATATGCTCTGCCTGATGAGACTGTGTGTGTAGATGGTGTGTGTGTGTAGTGTGTGTAGGTGGTGTGTGTGTAGGTGGTGTAGTGTGTGGTGTGTGTGTAGGTGGTGTAGTTTGTGTGTGTGTATTATTGTGTAGTGTGTGTGGGTGGTGTGGTGTATTGTCATTATTATTGTCTTTAGTGTGTGTGGAGTGAATTATCTGTGTGTAGTGTGTGTGTAGTGTTGTAGGTGGTGTAGTGTGTGTGTGTAGTGTGTGTAGGTGGTGTGTGTGTGTGTAGGTGGTGTGTGTGTGTAGGTGGTGTGTGTGTAGGTGGTGTAGTGTGTGGTGTGGTGTGTAGGTGGTGTAGTGTGGCAGTGTAGGTGATTCATGTAAATTGTTGCCAATTATTGTGCTTAGGTGAGGTGTGGTATATGTGGGTGGTGTTGTGTGTAGTGTGTGGTGTGTGTGTGTAGTGTGTGGTGTGTGTGTGTGTAGTGTGTGGTGTGTGTGTGTGTAGTGTGTGTGGTGTGGTGTGTGGGTGGTGTAGTGTGTAGATTTAGTAGGTGGGGTGTGGGTGTGTGGTGTGTGGTGGTGCTTGGTGTGTGGTGTGTGTGTGTGTAGTGTGTGAATTGTGTGTTGTGTGATGTGTAGTGTGTGGGTATGGGCAATTGTGGGTGCCAGTGGTGTGCAGGTGGTGCCTTAGTGTGTGGGTGTGATGACCCAGCCAGCCAGCAATTAATGTGGTGTGTGTGTGTAGTGTGTGCAGGTGTGTGTGTGTGGGTGGTGTGGGTGGTGTAGTGTGGCAGATTGTAGGTTAGTGTAGTACTGTGGTATTATTGTGGTGTGTGTGTGTGTAGTGTGTGGTGTGTGTGTGTGTAGAACACAAAGTTAGACTCAGACCAGGATTTCAACACTGCTGACTTATCAACCACACACACACACTGCCTGCCACGGCCACCTACACGTACGCGACACACCACCTGCACACCTGCACCATTTACACGCACACACAGAGACACAGTTCACCAGATCATTACCGTCATGGTGTTTAATCCGGTCTGTATCACAAACTGTTCCCGATATTATCGATCACTGATCCATTAGTGACGTTTAATAATCCGCTCCTGGACCTGCTGCCGAGCACTCACTCACTCACTCACTCACTCACTCACTCACTCTCCTCACTCCTCACACACTCCACTCACTCACTCACTCACTCACGCCCTAACTTCACTCACACTCTCAACTTCCAGCTCGACCTGCTTCCTGGGCGGAGTCCTTCAGCAAACACCAACAGCAGCCAATCAGAACAACGCAGCATTACAGCAGCTAATCAGAACAGTGCAGCATTACAGCAGCCAATCAGAACAGTGCAGCATTACAGCAGCTAATCAGAACAGCGCAGCATTACAGCAGCCAATCAGAACAGCACATTATAATAGCCAATTACAACAGCAAAACATTATACCAGCCAATCAGAAGAGCAAAAATAATTAAACTAGTCAATCAGAAGCATCCCTGAGGCGTGCCTGGTGAGAGTCTCATCTTCAGCCTGGTCCACGCGGAAGTACGGCGACGGCCTGCTGCCTGCACAGCCACACCACTGAGAGTTGTCCGCTCACACACCCTCCTCAGCTGGATCAGAGGAGATCGGTCACCCGCCAGTCAGCCGAGGAGCGTTCAGTGCTCCTTCTGTTTCACACTGGAGCTCTGAGCGTCAGTACACTCACGCCTCAGCCTCACAGCGCCAGTGTAAAACTGAAGCACTGAACATGTCCTGGCTCATGGGTGAGGCTGGGGGTTTTGATTTTCAGGTATGGATCGATGTACGGGTGACTTGCTGTTACCTGTGTGTGCTGAGCAGAGGGTGGAGCTTCTCTCTGGTCTTCCGACTCATCCCAGGTACTGTGGACGGCTTTACTGTGAGAGTGGCTGAGGGCGACGCCATTACTGCGCTGTTCACTGCAGTGGTTTGCTCAATGAGTTCAGGGCGATATGGGTCCACAGGTACAATTAGATTTACTTCTGGCAGGTTTGTACAGGGATGGTTCATCCTAGGTTCTGCTCTCCAGTCTCTCCAGCTGGCTTGGTCCCTCCCTCTGTAAGACAGTCTTGACCTTTGGAAGATCAGCCATGATGGCATATTCTTCACGGTTCAGGCCAGATGAACCGGCTGACAGGTGCCCTGACTCATAAGAGTCCAATGAGCTCTGGGAGGAGGCGTGCCTTCGCATCTGAGGGGAAGGGCTTCTATTCTGATTGGACGATCTCCTAAAATCAGGGGCGGAGCTGTGAACCTCTTGGCTCTTCCTACTGCAACTGCTACTCCTGCTTCCTAATGGATGTTTTCCCAGGCAACATGGGTCTGTTTCTGAGAGTAGGTGACTGACTTGTTCTCATTACTCTTCCTGGTGGGGAGGAGCTATTGCCAAGTTGATGAGCTTTGGAGAGAGTTGGTGGAATCTCGCCATGTCTCTGCATTGTTACTGGCAGATGTTCTCACATTAGAGGACATCTCAGTTCTGGTCTTAGACAGGAGAGACTGCCTGAGACTCATGCCTCATTTTTGATAGTGAGGAACTTCGAGGATCTCTGCCCCTTGTATAATTGCTAGACTCAGATTTGCGAAGAAGGCTGACTAGTGTATCATAATCATCCCGCCTTGAAGGGGAAGGGCTGCGGCTGTTCAGCCCACAGCTATAGGAAGTTGGTTGCTTCAGATTTTGTGCAGCGTGACCCAGAACTGGGCATATCATGGAGCCATGCGAGGAAGACTGTTGATATCATGACTGTGGCTTCGAGTGGAACTGTTTGTCTCAGACTTGTGCAGTAACTGGCTGGTTGTCTCAAACCCCCTCCTGGATGGGGGAACTAGTACTGTTACGATCGTTCCTATTCAACATGTGACTTGTTTCTGATTGGCTTGGTGCCCCATAGCCCTTTCTGACAGGAGATGCGCTCCGCCGACCTTCTACTACCTTGCGAAAATTCAGATAATGAGCTTCAAAGCCCCCTTCTCAGTGGAGGCTGAGCTTTCACGGCTGTGGCTTTTCAGGGGTCATTCTTTTACTCTTCCACGATGGTGAGTAATTTGAGTGTGTGTTTCTCATCTTGGTGAAGAGATGTCTGGGGAATTAGCACCACGTCACTGTTGGTCATCTCAGGCTTGTAACCCTGGTCTTAGGTCTATGAGACTTGGATAAGATTTTAAGTATACTGCTATTTTTCTACACAGAGGCGGCAAGGTCTAAGTTCTGACTTGTGGGAACAAATGGATGACTGTAGGAACTCTGAGTGGGGCTTCTAGACCTCTGTTCATGCCTCTGTGACCCAAATCCTGCACTTGTCCCAAACCCTCCAGATGCTCCAAAACCTCGAGAGGAAAGAGAAGACACCGATTCATCCTGTTTGAAAGGAGAGGAATTCTGGGCAGGGGCCGAGAGATGCTAAATTTTGCCTGGAGAGATAGGAGTTTCCAGACTGTTGGTAGGAGGATGACTGAAAGGTCCGTAACCCTCTTCGACTGAATGATGCCAGTGATTCGGCTTGTTTGAAAGGTGTGGAGAAGCGTGATCCCAGGCCCCTGAGCCTCACATGTTACTCCGGAGTCCACAGGATCTGGAGAGTAGCTAGCCAGATCTTCTAGATCTGGGTTCTGAATCTCTGTTGTTCTCCTCTGGGAAGGGACACCCAAGTCTGGGTTCTGCAGAGGAGATGAGATATAAGCGGCACAGGTTCTGGGATTTGGTTGCTGGGAAGAGGGTGGCCACGTTCAGAATGCCGAAGGAGCGGAGGGCTTTCACTGTCTCGAGCCTTTCGAGCACCTGCTGCCCGGCCCAAGGAGAAATATCCACTCTCTCTGTCTCGATCTACCTTTGAACCCACTGCAGACAGATAGAGAGGGATTAGGGTTTCCAGAATCAGATAATAAATAATAATCCCATAATCAATTGATTAACTAGTCATTTTGTCTAAGCCTCAGAGACTCCACATAGATATGTTTTGATCGGTCAAGTTCTGAAGAAAGTGCCAGTTACTTCACCAGGCACAGTGGGAAAATAAGTATTTGATCAGTCACCAATTATTCTCAGTTCTCCACTTAAAAAGATGAGAGGCGTAATTGACATCGCAGAGTAGACCTCAACTATAAGAGACAAAATGTGAAAAAATTGAAAATAATTTTGTCCCAGCTTTGCCCCAAAAATTTATTTTGCAAATAGTCAGAAAATAAATTATTTGGTCAATAACAAAAAGTTCATCTCAATGCCTTTATTGTATATCCTCTATTGTGTGTAGATCAAGCCGTTTTCTGTAAGTCTTCACAAGGTTGGGCACACATGTTGCTGAGCCATGGCCCATTCATCTTGTTGCAGTCCTCTAGGGCAGGTGATGATGGGGCTGTGGTGAGCAACGCGGACTTTGCTCCTCCAAGGTTTTCGATGGGTTGAGATCGGGAGACTATTGGGCCACTCAGGACTTTGAAATGTGTTTCTTACATGATACTCCTTAGTTTGTGTGTGCTTCAGGATCATTGTCATGCTGAAAGGACCAGCCACGTTTCATCTTCCATTTCACCACACTTGCTGATGGAAGGAGGTTTCAAAATCTCACAATGTGGCCCCATTCATTCTTTCATGTACGGACAGTCGTCCTGGTCCATTTGCAGAAAACAGCCCAAAGCATGATGTTACTACCCCATGCTTCACAGTTAGTATGAGTGATTCTTTCGTTAGCCTCGCATTCACTGTCTCCAAACACCACGAGTTGTGTTTTGCCCAATGGATTCCTACTTTGGTTTCATCTGACCACATGACGATTCTCCCATCCTCTCTCTGGAACATCCATATGCTCTCTAGCAAAGGGTCAGGCGTGCCTGGATGGACAGCAAGCAGGGGTTACACGTCTGGCACTGCAAGATCTGAGTCCCTGGCGTTGTAGTGTGTTGCTGATGGTAGCCTTTGTAACGTTGGTCCCAGCTTTCTGCAGGTCATTCCTGCGTCCCCCTTGTGGTTCTTCAAGGATTTTCCTCCCACGCGATTCTTATGATCATTTTTGACCCCACTCAGGCTGAGATCTTGCGTGGAGCCTCTCAGATCGGGAATTAGTAGTGGTCTTATGGGTCTTCCATTTTTCTAATTATTACTCCACAGTAGATTTCTTCACACAAGCTGTACTCTGTGCAGATTCAGTCTTCTGGCCTGGTGCAGGTCTCATAATTCGGTTTCTCTCTGGTGTCGTCCGACGAAAGCTCTTTCGTCTCCTGCATGGTGGAGTTCCCAGGTGTGACTGTTTTGGAGTGTGGGCAGGTGTCTTTTATACTATTATGACTTCAAACCATTACCATTAATGCAGTAATGAGTGGAAGCAGAGGAGCTGGCCTCTTAAAAATTCTGGGTCTGTGACAGACAGAGAATACTGCTTGTTTGTAGGTGACCAAATACTTATTTTCCACCATTTTTCACAAAATAAGTTCTTTGAAGTCAGACAAAATTTTTCACATTTTGTCTCTCATAGTTGAGGTCTACCTATGATGTCAATTACAGGCCTCTCTCATCTTTTTAAGTGGGAGAACTTGCACAATTGGTGACTGACTAAATACTTATTTTCCCCACTGTACCTACTTGAGTTATACTACTTTACATACAGGTCCAGTGCTCTTAACCTTTACCACCCTGCAGCATCATTTTTACTTACTACTAGTAGAGCTTTCATGGTCATAAGAAGATCCATTCAAGAGTCAACTGAACACACTTGACTAAAAACACACTTAAACTTACAGAACAATGACCTTAGCATGGTGGACATGGTAGATATAGAGTGATATAAAACTGTTTTAAATGTTGAGCCTCACCTCCTCCTCTTCCTTCCACTGTCAGTCACTTCAGGTCCACTGTTTCACATGGAATATTTATTAGGCTTACCTTCCTCTACAGTAGAACTGACTGTGGACTGTTGTCTATGGGCATATTTACACTTTCACAAAACTCCATAAAAGCTCCATCACATGGCAATGTCTCAGGTGTTGCTTGAATAAACGTGTTAACCAGACCTGGGTTGCAAATCATCTTTTGCACCAAGACTTTCATACTTCATATGCCATAAACTGAACCAGTTTGCAATTGTTTTCCATGCAATAC
>CM067505.1:257549-262549 GCA_034509495.1 Acestrorhynchus altus
TGTACCTGTACCAGTACCAGTACCTGTACCAATACCTGTACCAGTACCTGTACCTGTACCAGTACCAGTACCAGTACCTGTACCAATACCAGTACCTGTACCAGTACCTGTACCAATACCAGTACCTGTACCAATACCAGTACCTGTACCTGTACCAATACCAGTACCGGTATCGGTACCTGTACCAGTACCAGTACCAGTACCTGTACCTGTACCTGTACCAGTACCTGTACCAATACCAGTACCTGTACCAGTACCTGTACCAATACCAGTACCTGTACCTGTACCAGTACCAGTACCAGTACAGTACTGAGAGTTTCAGTGAATTCAGTCAGGTTATGAAGATAGAACACACACACACACACACACACACACACACACACACACTGTCAAAGCTACACAGATCAGTAAACAGCAGAGTAAACCAGGGTGTATTGAGGCCTTACCTGCTGCGGCTGCTGTCTCCACGCTGCGAGTGTGTGTGAGTGTGTGTGTGTGTGTGTGTGTGTGTGTGAGTGTGTGAAGTGCAGAAGGACCTCATGCCTCTTCCCCTCAGCTACTCGTGTTTACACACCCACAGCCTATTGGCTGGCCCGCAGTGGATGGTGGTCAGTGCTCCTCCACGCGGCTGTGAGGCCCGAGGGTCGGATTAAATATCAGGTCCTACAAAGAGCTGCGCCGGCGGGCAGATGGTACTCACACCGATCAATTCATGAATTAATCAATCAACCCGATCGTCAGCCTGTTCCTACAGTGAAACACTAAACATCACAGCTCCACCTGAGCTCCACTCACACCACACCAGTATAACCACTCACACACCAGGATCTCACTCTACCAATATAACCACTCACACACCAGGATCTCACTGTACCAGTATAACCATTCACACACCAGGATCTCACTCTACCAATATAACCACTCACACACCAGGATCTCACTCTACCAGTATAACCACTCACACACCAGTATAACAACTCACACACCAGGATCTCACTCTACCAGTATAACCACTCACACACCAGTAAGAAATTCCTATGTTAGTCAATTTTATTTATAAAGATCAAACCAGTGTTTACATTTAAACAGTTAAAATGAATTTTCTGTAACTGTACTTCAGTATCCACTATGAACTATTCATTATCCACTATGAATTACTCGGTATCCACTATGAACTATTCATTATCCACTATGAATTACTCGGTATCCACTATGAATTACTCGGTATCCATTATGAACTATTCTGTATCCACTATGAATTACTCGGAATCTATTATTTGGCTCCACATTTTTAAAAAAAGGACAAACTGTTAGAAATATGAAGGTATTTTTATTGAGCTTTATTAACAGACCACACCCCCCACAACTTTACTGACTCCTCCCCCAATCCTGCGCCCCACTGCCCCACCCGGAGCGCAGCTGCAGCAGAGCCGTGCAGGCAGGGACGTGTACTGTCCGGGTCTGGACTGTTTCCCAGGCGAGACTTTGGCGGTGATTGATTGGTGGAATTGGAGGAGCTGAAAGCGGCTCCTCGTTAATCCGTTCTCGGGCGTCTGGCTCAGACGTGCCGTTCCCTGTAGCACCCCCTAGTGGCGGTGTTACACCGCAGCTCATTCTGCATTCTGAATCCAGTCACCTTTAGGAAAATCAGGATTGAGTAGGTCACAGCATTTGAGTGAGCGTTCCGGCAGCACGTTCCTTACAGTGGAACGGAAAACGGAGTCCGAAAAGAGGCCTCGCACTGCGACGCCCCGTCCACCCTCCACCTCCAACAGCCCCTCGCCTGTCCATCATCGGTCACCCCTCAGTCCTCACTACGCCCCTTCCTGCCTGTGCGCCGTCTACGCTCCTTCTTTGTGGTTCGGCCCAGGCGGCGCTTGTTTCCCACGGCAACTGATGAATCCTTCTGCGAGCCCTGATGGCCCCGCCCTCGGAAGTCCTGTTTTCCTTTCGTTCCCTTTTTCTTCTGTTTGGAGAATGACTGGAGCGAGGCAGAGAGAGACTTAATCCTACAGAGACAGAGAGAGAGAGAGAGAGAGAGAGAGAGAGAGAGAGACAGACAGACAGACAGAGAGACAGAGAGAGAGAGAGAGAGAGAGAGACAGACAGTCAGACAGAGAGACAGAGAGACAGAATTGTAATTTTGTTGTAATATTGTAACTAAACATTTTGAAAACATTTGAATGAACATGTTTGGTACTTTTTGGACAGCAGGGGGTGCCCAGCTTTCCTCGGAATCACTGCTGGTTTCTCCTTGTCTTCATTGTCGTCGTCCTCGTCCTCCTCCTCCTCCTCCTCGCGCTCCTCTGCTCCCTGCAGCACGGATCAGATTACATCGTGAACACGTTCCTTCATTTCCCTGAGGGAACCATCCCAAGGGATCAATAAATTCTATCCTATTCTAGATCAGATGTACAACAATATTGAGGAAACATTTTACTTTGATTACAATTAATGACCGATTACACTTGGAATCATTACAGACTGTAGGTCTTTTGGTCGTCCTCTAGTCCTTCATCAGTGCTCACAGGACGCTGCCCACCGGACGCTGTCGGCTGGACGTTTCTGATTGGTGGACTGTTCTCAGTCCAGCAGTGATACACAGTGAATCCCATAAAGTCCCAGTGCTGACATTTACTGCTGACCCATGAATCCTGATTTTACCTGAGAGGTTAAGTGTTCCAGCAGTCGCTCTCCAGTGAGGTCAAGGTCACTGATGGTCGTCACGGTGACTGTGTGATTGGGGTGATCGTACTGTACACACTCAGTGGTAGCTGTGATCACGTCCTCCAGTTCATCAGCCTCCTCTAAACAACAACAAAAAATACAGTCAGTGTTCAGTTTCTCTTGCTCGCTCGCTCTCTCTCTCTCTCTCTCTCTCTCTCTCTCTCTCTCTCACACACACACACACTCCATCCTGTCTCTTACTCAGGGCCTCTCTCCTCTCTTTCAGCATCTTCAGATAGTCGTGGTGTCTCTGTAAACACAGAGAGATATTATTGGAGCAACTGTCTGTGTCTGCAGCAGGTCTGTCTCTGTCTCCTGTCTGTGGCAGGTCTGTCTCTATCTCCTGTCTGTCTTCAGGTCTGTCTCTGTCTCCTGTAGGTCTGTCTCTGTCTCCTGTCTGTCTGCAGCAGGTCTGTCTGTCTGTCTCACCTCCTCTCTGATCTTCTTCTGCTCCTCCTTCAGCTTCTTCTTCATCTCCTCCACAGCAGCTTTCCTCCTCTCCACCTTTCTCTTATGGAATCCGCTCAGAAAGTCCCTGCAAACACAACCAAAACAAAACCTCAGTTCTGGAACTCTGCCTGCACCGGATTTAAGGTGGAACGAAGAGTTACGAAACGGTAACTTTCTCCGTGTACTTACTGCCTCTCCTTATCATCGAACACCAGCACAACTCTATTCTCCCTGCTCTTCGCTCCACCTTTTCCTTTAAAGCCCTTTTTATTCCCGTTCTTTTGCCTTTTCTTCATGTTTATCCGGCTTTCCTCAACACGTGAGCAGCGCTGTGTGTCTGTGAAAGCGGTCCGGCTGCTCCAGCAGACTGCGACACTCCGTTCCGGCCCTACCGTCAACAACACGGCCATACTTTTACTATTATTATTATTATTATTATTACTATTATTACTATTATTGTTATAAATTATACTATTATTTATTATACTTTTATACTATTACTTATTATAATACTATTATAATACTTTACTTAATTATTTATAGTACTTTATACTATTCTACTATACTTACTATCTATTATAGTTATTATGGTTATATTTATTGTTAGTTATATTTATTATTTACATTTATGGCATTTAGCAGATGCTCTTATCCAGACTGACTTACATAAGTGCTTTGATCTTCACTTTGTTATATTTATTAGTTATTATAAATATTTTAAGTATTATATTAGTTACGATAGTTATTATAGTTATATTGATATGTATTAGTCATTATATATTTATACTTTATTAATGCCTCAGATTCATCTTACATTAGTTATAATAAAATCATATGCAAATATTTGGAGACCCTTGTTAAAATTGTGTCATTGATCTTGAAAAAGTGAATCAAAAACTTGTACATTTTAGACATTTTACACACAATTATTGTCCATTTACAGAATCTAATATTTTGATTACTATTCAATATTAATACATCAACTATATTGTGTAAAATGTTTCACAAAGAATAAGTTAATAAAATGACTGTTGTGTAGCTCTGTAAGGATGGAAGGGTTTGGTAAACGTTATGATCAGACTCTGGAGACGGTGCGCTGTTCAATCATTGTTTTATTACAAAATAAAATAAACAGGAAAGTCAAACAAACAGGTTTAAAGAAAAGAATAAAGAGGAGCGCAGCATAAGACCGTCCAGCAGAAACCCCACCCAGTCTGATCTCACTCTCACACACACACACACACACACTTTACTGAAACTCCATGTAATCATGTTTAACATTAGCTTGTGTTCTGCATCTGATGGTCCGTCTGTCCTCATCTGATCTAATCTGATGAAGACAATTGAGCTTCAGTCCAAAACACATCAAATCAGACCGACTCTTCACTTCAAAGTCAGATGTGAAATTTGAGTGTCGGCTGAGGCTCCGCCCCCACCTTGCTTTCTCTTGCCTCCTACTGGCTGAGACAGATATACGCCCGAGAACGCAGTCAGACCTCATCATTCACGTACTGCTGCATTTTCTCGTGACCTCACGATGACCTTCACTGACCCCACCAGTGAAATGGAAATTAAAATAAAAATGCAGGAACGTTTCTGATAAAAATAAGAACAAAACAAATGAACAAAGCTGTCTGATGTGATGTCAGACGTTAAACACACACAGCGGCTCTGACGCACAACACAAACAGAAACCCGTTAGAAATCAGAACCGTAAAAACACTCGAATCTGAACAAAGCTCTACCTGTACACCCGCCGCCCCGCCCCGTCCCACACTCCGCCGTCCCACTACACTTTACTGAAGACTTTGGTCTCTACAGTG
>CM067505.1:267549-324395 GCA_034509495.1 Acestrorhynchus altus
ACAGAATGGAGAGAACTGTGGAGGAGAGCTGGACCCGGAGTCCGAAGGGGGCGGAGTCATCACACACACGTCTGGCTTCATCTCCACATCATCTGCTACACACACCACTCCTCTACACAACACACACACACACACACACACACACACACACACACACACACACACACACACACACACACACACAAGATTACAGTGGACAAAAGTATTGAGACAGCTGCTCATTCACTGGTACTGGTAAAGAGTTCCTCCTGCTTCTGTTGGAGTAACTGTCTCTACTGTCCAGAGAAGACTTTCTACTAGATTCTGCAACATTGCTGTGAGCATTTTACTGCATTGGGCTACAAGAGTGTTGGTGAGGTAGGATGCTGGATGATCAGCACCTCACCTACCCCGTACTGATGGAGCTCCATCGTTCCAGATCCCAGCAGTTCCACTGCTCCACAGCTCAGTGCTGGTGAGCTTTATACCCTCTGTAGTCCACAAGCTCCCTTCCTGGAGACTTTTGATTCAACCCTCCCAGCTGATCAACTAAATACTGCCTTCAGAGGTTCCCGATTGGCTGAACGGGGTGTGCTAGTTTGGGGTTGGATGGAAGGGCTCCAGGAGCAGGGCTGATGACCCCTGGTGTTGACGGAGTACTCACTGTGTTTCTGGCTGGTCATTTTCAGCGCAAGGTTCTCCTGCCTCAGTTTGTGGTTCACCTGCTGCAGGTACTTAATGTAGTCTATGGCCTTCCGCAGAACACCTGACTTATGCATCTGTGACACACACACACACACACACACACACACAGGTCTCTGGTGATCGGCAGATGAGTGATCAATCATGTTTCTGTGAACTTCTGCTTAGAACGTACTATTCTGTTTATCGCTGGTTTATGATTGTAGTGAATTTCCCAGAATGCACGTGCAGACTGACCTTAGCATCACTGCCCATGACGAGGTCGCGCAGCTCCAGGATCTTGTCGTTGATGGACGAGCGGTATCTCTTCTCGATGATGTTGTGGGTCGTTCTCCGCTCTCCCTCCTTCACTACGCCACCTGCTGCTGTGGTAACCGCCATCGCCTGCTCCACCACTGTTTTGGCCACGCCGCCGCTGTGGGTGGGGCCTGACGGGAGCTGTTTGATAGGCAGCTTGTCGCTGCTGCCCATCATAACTGGAACAGTGGTCAGGATGTTACTGCCCACCAGAGTCTGAGAAAGAGAGAGGTTATATACATCTGAGTACAGAATGTTCTGGGGAAGTGTGTGCGTGTGTGTGTGTGTGTGTGTGTACGTACTGGGACCTGCAGTGCAGTCTGCAATGGGGTGGTCAGTGTGGTGATGCTTGCTGGGTTCTGCATGGTAGAGAGAACCTGGGTTCCGTCCGGCTTCAGTGTGGTCAACACCAAGGAATCTGTCTTCAGAATCTGTGGCTGGTGAACCAATACCTATCTCACACACACACACACACACACACACACACACACACACACACACACACACACACACACACACAATGGATAACACATTTAATCGTGTTTTTGAGGCACATAGAGGGTGTGTGTGTGTGTGTGTGTGTGTGCGCGTGTGTGCGCTCACAGGCAGCTGCTGCACCTGTTGGACCTGCTGCATCTGTGGTGACATGGTGTGGACAGTAGTGGGCGCTGTGGACAATGTCTGGATGGTCTGACCAGCAGGGGTCAGCACACGCTGATGCTGGATGGTCATTGGCTGAACCTGCGGTGATGTCATGATGCTCTGCATCTGTGGTTGGAGGACTGGGGAGAAGGAGACCGTGTTTAAGGCACTATTATCATGAAGATTCATTTAATTATTAGTAGTAATATTGATCAGCACTTCTGTAGTACCCGGATCTGCACGTTACACAAGCTAGCACTTTATTAGGTACCCCTGCCCAGGCAATTTGACCAGCCAATCGTGTGGCAGCAGTGTAGAAATCATGCAGATGAGGGTCAGCATATTCTGAGAGGGGTAACTCAGGTTGGAGCGAGCACTGATCTGCTTGACCTTTGGGTTCCTCACCCTGGAATCCGGCACTGGGGTTCTGGTGGCAGATGACAGGGTTCTGTATGAATCGAGACTGCGTCGCCGAGGGAGCAATCATTACTGTCTGCGCCTGCGTCTGCACCGGCAGCGTCTGAGTGTGAGCCTGAACGGCCAGCGTCTGCACTGGGAAGCTCGAAGACTGCACCGCCACCGTCTGCGTCTGCAGAGGCAGCGAAGCCGTGGCCACCTGCACACACAAACCTGATTATACCACAGTCTGGCCCAGCGCGGCACCAACCCAGCGCGGCACCGGCCCAGCGCGGCACCGGCCCAGCGCGGCACCGGCCCAGCGCGGCACCGGCCCAGCACGGCACCGAATCTCTTTATAGCAGTATGTACTGATCTTTGTGCTTGTATTAATTAATGTGTTTGAACCACCCTGTATCAGTGTGTGTGTGTGTGTGTGTGTGTGTGTGTGTGTGTGTGTGTGTGTGTGTGTGTGTGTGTGCGTATCAGTACGTTTTTGTGTGCGAGTACCTGTATGTGCTGCGGGGGCTGTGGTCGGGGCTGCAGTACAGGTGGAGTGCGGGTCTGCTGACTGGCCGTGATGGTCTGCACAGGTGTGTGTGGAGGTGTGAGAGGTAGGGTTGGGGCAGGGATGGGGACGGTGGATGTGAGGGTAACTGGGTTATTCTGGAGCCCAGTGGTGGGCAAATGGGCTGCTGAGCGAACAGGAACTCCCACCCCAGACTGCAGGGGCACTGAGCCCACCTGGTCCTCAAACAGATCTGGAAAGTCAGCCTGATTACTGACAAACTGCAGCATCTCTGTACAGAGAGAGAGAGACAGAGACAGAGAGAGACAGAGACAGAGACAGAGAGAGACAGAGAGAGAGACAGAGACAGAGAGAGAAGCACAATATATCTCAGCCTTCCACAACATGAGGGATAGTGAGTGACCCACCCAAACACAGTTCTCTCTCTCACACACACACACACACACACACACACACACACACACACACACACACACACACACACACACACACACACACACGACTGCTGTGTTTAAGCTCGATGCTGAAACTTCATCTGGTGCCCTCAGGTTCTCGACAAGTTCCTCAGACGGAAACCAAAAGGCAGGGTGGAGCGGAAGTGAGTGAGAGTGGAATGATGTGAACTATGCAGACACACCCAGTATCACACCGCTCTCACACTGGGGTGATGGGTCTCTCTGTCTCCCTCCCTATCATCAGGTTGTACTGAATTGAGTAAGTGCAGTGCTGAAAATGACCCACCACCCACATAATAGCTGCTCTGTGGTGGTCCTGTGGGGTCCTGATCATTGAAGATCAGGGTGAAAGGAGGAGAATAAAGTCTGCAGAGAAACAGATGAACTACAGTCTGGAATTATAGAACCACAAAGAGCTGCTGTGTGATCAGAGGATCTGATAGAGTGACAGAGAGAGGAGAAAGAAGGAGGTGATCATAATGTTATGTCTGACTGGTGTACAAACTGGATATGTGGAGATACACACTGGACACAAACCTACACAGCCAAACTATTACTTTCAGCATTTCTACACTTGACCCAAACACACTGTTACCAAAAGCCCCTCCCACCTGAGATACCTCATCAGGAGGTCATTTTAAGCACTGCCCAGTTCCAGTGAGACCGACATAAAGCTGAAGGTAAACGTGCCCTCTCTGTACACAGGTCAACACAAGTAATCACTTTAGCTCTGCACCCTCACATGTACAGAAGAACACACACACACACACACACACACACACACACACCAGTTAAACAGTGACCAAGGAATACCCCAACACTGTACCAGTGACATCATCCACCAGAGACCCCCGGTCTCCCCTGAGTGAAACGGGCCTGTCGGGACCCCAAGCTGAACAAAGAACCACAGTAACAACAAAAGTGTCCAAATCAGGGGATTAGACCAGCACTGCTGCTACTATCCGCACACACACACACACACACACACACACACACACACACACACACACAGTACTGTTAGGGTGCATAAGTAATTACATGCACTACTTGGGTGTTAATATCATTAAATTTAATGTCATTATGTCATTACATGCAGAATCCAAAGCACAATAAACCATTATATGCACTGTATTCCTTTATATGTACTACAAAGCTTATTAATATGTAGTATGTATGTAATAAACTATAAGCTACTAAATGCCCTATATGGTGCAAGTCCAAATATACATTATGTAGACTATTAAATAATTAAGTAAATAAATTTATCTACTATGTAGGACAGTATATAGTTATATAAGTCAGTATATATTCTACGTGGGGTATTACATAGGTGTATAGTCAGTATATACTCTACATAGGTTACTAGGGGGGGTATAGATGTCAGTATATACACCACAGCCCCATGTTGATATATAAATCCATATATATATATATATATATATATATATATATATATATATATATATATTCAATGTAGGGTATTATTTTAGCATAAGACAGTATATACTACATTTATACATGTGGGGCACTATACAGATATTCCTACTCTATGTAGGGCACTATATTGATATGCAAGTATAAATTCTATGTATAGACAGAGTATATACCCTACGTAGGGCAGTATAGAGGTGTATAAGACAGTATATACCCTACGTAGGGCAGTATAGAGGTGTGTAAGACAGTATATACCCTACGTAGGGCAGTATAGAGGTGTATAAGACTATGTAAATATACACAGGTGCTGTCTGATTGGCCAGCAGCGCTACAGTTACATATTAAGGCGGGACACGACCGTCCAGAACTCTGTCCATTTACCGTCGATGTCCCCCAGGGTGAACTCGTCTCCCAGTTCGGACAGGGTCGGGTCCATGTTCTCCAGGGCTGACAGGTACTCTCCGCCGTCCATTGTTCCGATCAGCCCGAGTCCGGCGTGTCCCGGGCGGGTCAGTGCGGGTCAGTGCGGGTCAGTCTCAGAAATGAGTCGGGGCCAGAGCAGGCCGAACCGGGGCTGACCGCATCGCTGAGACGAACCGACTCTCAGTTCTCACTAAACAAACGTAGCCATCTTGTTCCACAGCCCTGACGTCATACACTCCAAGGAAACCTGATTGGCTGAGGCGCGGAGTAAGACCAGGCGACGACGGCCAATCACAGCGCCCGCCTCTCCGTGGTCTGATAGTGCGTCGATGAGCAGAGGCGCTTGTTTATTTGAATATCCCCGCCTCCGATGGCTGGCCCCGCCCTCCCCGAGCTTTGTGAACGAAGCGGCTCATGAATATTCACGCACACAAGAGAGCGGCTGATGAATATTTAGATTAGGGGCGGAAAGGAAGGGCGACTGCTTTGTTTTGTTGGTGTTACATCATCTGCCCTCCAGAACAGCCCCTTAAAGCAGCTGAATTATAAACAACACACTAATGACAGCCACTGCACGGCCTACACACACCTACAGTGTTTACAACAGTGGTACTGTCACTCACACAGCTGCAGAAGGGTTGAATAATACGCTTACAGTGAGAGCCGTCAGCACCCACAGCACACCGGGCCTTCTGGACCCTGATCCGAGTGCGTCTGGTACCACTGCAGTCGCTTCTGTGGTGACTGTATCCTCAGTGTTCTAGCCCTCCTGATATGATCAGAGTTCTAGATTGTTTGTTTAGTTGTGTCATGTACAGCACATCACATAAAGATAAAGAGCTCAGTGCTTTGTGTTCAGTAATAAAGTATGTGTGTGTGTGTGTGTGTGTATCACAGTCATATCAAATAATGAGAGTAATTAAAACTCCATTATCAAAACTGCACACCTGGAGATAGACAGAAGTGTGTCTGAACTCCAGCTGGTGGGGTGTGTGTGTGTGTGTGTGTGTGTGTGTGTGTGTGTGTGTGAGTGAGTGAGTGAGGAGGTCGTTTACAGTGTAGTAATCTCAGTAATGTTAGTGAGGGTACAGCAGCACGTTCTCCTGAACAGAACACACTTCATTCATTCCCACGTCCAGAAAGAGCAAACTTTATTGAGCTCAGATCAGCAGACAGATTCTGAAGAGGCAGATACACACACACACACACACACTGTCTGAAGGTAGAGGAAACCCCACAGTGCTCGGAACCAGAGGAGGGTATCAAAGGACTGTGTTCCCTTGCTCCAACAAATTACATTACAGTAAAGTGAAGCCCTTCACTGGCAGTGCGGACCTCCACCCTCCCTTCAGGATCTAATGGAGCTTTTCTGTTGCATGGTCCCTACACTACCTCACTCCACTCAGCTCACCTGTGAGAGAAGGTCATCCTATGCTCTAATGCAGATCCAGCTCTACTGCTCTTATGTGTATTGCGTTTATGTTCATCTCAGCTGGATTGCTCACGGATAATTCATTCTGACCATCTTCTGACCATCACCAGCTGTATGTCAGGAAGAGCTGTGATGGTGGGAAATTAAACAGGTGCCAAAAAGCCGAGGCGAGTAGGTACCGTGCAGTGGAAATGGGCTTAAATAACCCGCAAAGCATTTCACAGAAATTCCTTCCGATTCCTTACACTGACTCTCTACAGTGGAGGCGAATGGAAGCCGGCATCGTCACCATGACAACACACGTTAATTTACAATCCACACTCACCAATGAAGCTACACCAGTCTTCTGGGTGTTATATGAAACGGTGAAGATGGGAAAATAGGGGAGAATCTGAGCTGATAGACTTTTCTTTAGGGACTACTTTTTGCCGCAGAACGCCCTGCGTATTGCGTATGTATCCCTCCACCACGTTAATGATATCAGATTTTATAAACCGGTTTCAGATCCAGAATCTTCTCTGATTAAACAGTGTTTATTCATAAACATTAGGCTTCATAAATGAGCTTCAGACGCCTGCTTACATTCTCCTCCACTGTCCACTATTCTGACCGGGAAATGTTATCTAGAACACAGCATTTCACACCACACACACTCTGTTCAAATCTGAATTCTTTAATTATGCAGAGAATTCAGGACAATTTGGTGGAATTGCCTTTTATCTTTTATGAATACTTGAATGGTGAACTGGTTGGACTATAAGTCACTGCACAGCGCTATATTTAACAGAACCCAGTTTAAGTGTCTCTTCCAGGACTGGGTTTAGAGAACACTGGACTGCAGTTTAACGCAGTGGACCATCTCTACACTACGTGCTCATTTGTTCCAGTAGATCTCATAGGAGTGTCTCTCTGTGTTTTCAGTTGCAGACCGAACCTTCTCTTTCACCACCTTCACCACCAGCCCTCCAGCCACCACGATTCCTGCTGCTGCCTTCCCAATCTCCGTCACCGCCGTTAAGATCCGTGCTGTAGTTCCCATTGTGTTCAGAGCGCTTGTTAGCCCACTCTGACCACTGCAGGCAGCAGCCCCTACTGCCTGTGTGACACCCCCGGTGGCTACAGCCTGCGGAGTGGCCAGAGCACCCCCTACTGCCTCCATAGCAGCGCCCCCAGTGGCTACAGCCTGTGGTGCAGCAACAGCCGTTGCGTTAACAATGCTAGCCACTCCTCCTGTTGCGGCTTCGGCACCAGTTAGTAAAGCTCCGCCCTCAAGCATTGCCCCCATAACTGCCCCTGCCCCCAAAGTTCCACCCACTCCCGCTGCCACACCCACCACAGTAGCCCCCACGGTGCCAACTTGCCCCAGGGCATCCAGTGCTGCCTCACCAGGCCCTGCTGCTTCAGCCCCAGCCAAGGCCCCTACGGATCCCCCAAGAAGCCCCCCAGTAGCGGCTCCCACAGCTACCGCTGTCTTCCCTGTTGCTGCCGCTACGATTGCCCCTAGAGCCTTTCCCATCCCGCTCCCAGCAACGGACACCCCCGCAAACTGTCCCGCCACCAGCCCCACAGAACTGCCCATTATGGAGGCTCCAGCGGCCATAGCCAGAGGGGCAGCAGCTCCAAACACTGCTCCTACCGCCATGCCCGTAGCTCCGGCTGCCACCAACACCTTCACCTGGTCCACAACCTTCTGAGACAGAGCTGCTTCCCGGCGGAAGCGACTAACGGCTAAATGGAGCGAATGACGCCTGCTTCCTCCCCTCCTCTCTCTCTCCCTCCACCTCTCCCCTCTTTCCTGTAGCAACCCCCACCCTTCACTCATCCTCCCCTCCTTCACCCTCTCCTCCACCTCTGTATCCCGTCTTCCCTCCACCTCCCTCCTCCTCAACCCCTGCTCCAGGTCCCTCCGTCTTCTCTTAGCTAGTGCTAACCCTCCATCTGCTCCCTCCTCTGCCTCCTCTCCCTCTCCTTCTCCTCTCTCTCTCATCAGCCTCTCCTCTTCTTCTCGGATGGCAAGCTCAGCCTGCTGGAACATAGCGCTGGTGTAGAAACGCCCCCCGTTCTCCTCCACCATCTCCTCCACTTTCCGGAGTAGCATCTTCACCTTTACAGTACAAACAGATCATCATGATACTTGGACCTTAATTGCTGTAGCCTGAATGGGTGGAGCTAAAGTGCTGTAGGCTAAATGGGCAGCCATGTTTTCTTTATCTACATTATGCTCCACAATGAAACATCACCATGCTAATTATATTTAGGTACCTGTGCCCTGTTCCCTGGTTCCTTGTTGTTTAGAACGTGGTATCGCCCCCTGCAGGTCTGCAGCAAAGTTCTCAGCTCCTCAGGAACTTCCTCCTGTCCAAGAAATCCCTCTATACCTCCTTCACTCTCATCCAGGTCATCTCCGCGGGTGAAGAGGACCACTGTGTGGTGCCGAAGAGCCATTTCACCAAACACCTGAAGCATCTCTCGGACAGCTCGGTTCTCATTGTCCGTGTAGCGTCCGAGTGGGACCACCAGCAGGAAGGCGTGGGGTCCGGGAGCACTCAGTGTCACACACTTAGCAATTTCATCGTGAACTAGAGCTGCAACGATACAGAGATAAATCAAACTCAGATAACATTCACACTTACTGTCACTGAGACGCACTACGTACTGAACTCCAATAACAAATACAAGGAGCAGGTCACTGAGAACCTACTCGAAGAGAACGCTCTCCGGGGCGGAGGTGTTCGAGAACGCTCTCCGGGGAGGAGGTGTTCGAGAACGCTCTCCGGGGCGGAGGTGTTCGAGAACGCTCTCCGGGGAGGAGGTGTTCGAGAACGCTCTCCGGGGAGGAGGTGTTCGAGAACTGGACTCACAACCTTCCACATCTTCTTCTATTAGTGGCGGAATGCTCTGGACTCAGTGGACCACTGCGCAACAGCAAGTAACTCTTACACATATTCTCTGTCCTTTCTTTCAAAACTCTTGGAACTTGCCAGGAACATTCTTCTCAAGACTCAAGGCGCTCTTGTTATTGAGAAACAGCCCCAGAAGCTCGCTGGGTTCAGTGATTGGTCACAGCCCTAAAGGTTAAATTATTAAAAGCAAAATGTAAACAACACACTGCTCATCCGTGCTGTGGAACCTACCAACGTCCAGGCGAGTGTCTCCGAATCCAGGCATGTCCACCACCACCACCCTCTTCCTCCTGCTGGAAGCTTCATCACCACCATCCTCATCATCCGGCAGCTCGACGCTGGCCTGCTCGCACACCCTCGTCACTGACGCTGGCCTCAGCTCTGACAGGAACTGACGCCGTCCCAGGATGGTGTTCCCAGACGCACTCTTTCCGGAGCCGGTCCGGCCAATCAGTACGAGTCTGAGCTCCTCGTCTCTCTCTCCATGTCGGTCGGCCTCGCTGTCTCCCATCACTTTGTCGCTGTCGTCTCCAGCTGTCTTCTCTGAGGACAAAGTGGAGAATAATAAATGAAAGTGTGTTCTTCTCTTATATAACTTCGGCTTATTAAAGGTATCTGCTGGACAAACAGCATTGTTCAGTGGCCTTTGGCACAGTGGTCAGGAACATTCCCTGCTGTAAAGGGACACTCACTGGGACCGGGTGCTGCTTTAACTCCATAACTGCGCTTATTTAGATGTATAATGGTATTTAAACCATCTCCAGAACTACTCTACGGTGCGCCGGCACTTTTACTAACCAACGAATAACGTTTCAGATAAGAATCTCCATTCCACCTTAAATAGTGCAGCAGCTACAGCAGTGAAGGCTGAGGCACCTGAATGGACCTGCAGCACGATTTAAGGTGGAATGGAGAATGTGGATAACAATTCAAGTTTACCTCCATAAAAAGCAGCGTTAAAGCTGGAAAACATTTAAATAATGTTTACATCTGATTTCTGATACAGTTCAAACACCTCACTGTCATCTGTACTGAAAGAATTTAGCTTTAAAACATCCCCGTTCTCACGAAAGACTACAAACAGGAAATATTACCATCACTACAATAACACAAACACTCGGAATAACAAACACTCGGACACACAGACAGTGAAATAAACACATACAGTGAAATAAACACTCAGACACAGTGAAATAAACACAGACAGTGAAATAAACACTCAGACACAGTGAAATAATCACATACAGTGAAATAAACACTCAGACACAGTGAAATAAACACAGACAGTGAAATAAACACTCAGACACAGTGAAATAAACACAGACAGTGAAATAAACACTCAGACACAGTGAAATAAACACAGACAGTGAAATAAACACTCAGACACACACAGACAGTGAAATAAACACAGACAGTGAAATAAACACAGACAGTGAAATAAACACAGACAGTGAAATAAACACTCAGACACACAGACAGTGAAATAAACACATACAGTGAAATAAACACTCAGACACACAGACAGTGAAATAAACACATACAGTGAAATAAACACTCAGACACACAGACAGTGAAATAAACACAGACAGTGAAATAAACACTTCGTTAGCTGAACAGGCTAACTTTAGCTGTGAACTCTGCGCTTTTACAGATGAAATCCTCTTTAAAGTCATTACCTGACCCTGCCATGCTGCAGATCTGACCTCACATCTCACTGTCCGACAGACTGACGGCGGTCAGCGCACTTTTACACTGTCACTGTGTGTTTTAGTGATTTTCATCAAACGTCACCAAAACACAGCGTCAACTTTCACTGAGCAGCCGGAGCCCCCTGCTGCTCCCCGTGAGTACTGCACCCACTGTCCACTGCTCCCCCTGCTGCTCCCTGTGAGTACTGCACCCACTGGACACACCTGAAAGTGAAAGTGTTGTGATCAGAGAGAGCGTGTCTCTGCTGTGGGTAAGTGTGTTTTCCTCCCTGTCGTCTATTACCTGAGTGTGACACAGGTACAGGGGTGTGTACAGGGGTGTATACAGGGGTGTATACAGGGGTGTATACAGGATCAGTGTGTGTATTGTGTTCCACAGTGGGAATCTTTTCACCACCGAGTCTGACATTTTGTTCAGATTGAGCTTCAGGTCCAGTGTTTATCTCCTTCACTTCCTGATCTCCTCTCTCAAGCTTTTTAGTCAGGTGACCATTATGTCCAGTACAAAGGTCACGCTGGGAATCCTGAGAAATGAGCTGTTGAGTAAAATGAGCTGAGGGCTGTGAGATCTTACAAATAATATCTCAATATTGTCTAGAAATGTAACAGTAACAATGGCCTACAATCCTCTACACAGCCTTCACGGTTACCCTGTAGTGTTTGGAAACACGTTCTGTAGCCAATAGTCTTTCAGCTCCTGTTTGAGGGATTTTCATCCATTTCTTTCTCAAAGTCTTCAGTTCTGTGAGATTCCAGGTTGTCTTGCTTGCACTGCTCTTTGGGGTCTGTTACAGATGGACAGACCCACCCTGTGTTTAACAGGGAGAGATGGACTCATCAGTCCACAGGATTCGTTTCAGGCTTGTTTAGATGCTCTTTTGCAAACGTCTGATCCTGAAGTTTCCATTAAGGTCATATTAGAGAAGGTGTCTATGAACAGTAGAATAATGCACCACAATTCTAGAGTCTGATAAAGCAGATGTTCTGATTTGCATTTCTATCAATCCTATTAGCAGCTGTCTCTGAGTTTTTTCTTGATCTTTCAGATCTTCTCTGGACATCCTGTTGAAATTCCCAGGTAAGGACATTTGTCTTTAATTTTTTTTCTTGTCAGAAATCAGACTAAATATTTTTTTGCTTCTTCTTCTTCTTTTTTCTGTTTCAGAGGTTTCCTTTCCGAGAATCATCCAGCCAAATTCAGCCATGGCTGAAAAGAAAACTCAAAGAGGGCAAGATGATGCTGACAGCACTGGTTTTGAGGACAGCATGGAAATAACACATCCCAGATTTTCTGTTAAGGAGCGGTCAGTATAATTATTGATTTATTCACTTCAAGTTTCAAGATCATCAGAATAATAATGATAATGGCTTTATGACAGTTCTGACAGAGACAGCAGGGTGGAGGAAAGACATCAATCCTTCTCTGCTGGGGAGAGGTCAGAATAAATATTTATTCATTTCATCAACTCTGGATTAATGCTGGTTCATTAAAAACTAAAAATGTTTCTGTTTTTTGGATCATAGAGCACTTCTTCCTGATCTCCTAAAGAACAGCAGAAGTTTCATTAGACAATATGAGAAACATCAGCCTAAACTCCAGCAGATCATAGACCAGCTGCTCACCTGCACAGAGGAGTTCTTAGATAAATACAGCAGAGCAGCTCAAATGCACAGGAGAGCGGTAATAGCTACAGTAACGGGAGTCACAGCTGGAGCTCTGGGGTTATTCCTGATTCCCGTCACTGCAGGTATTTCCTTTCCTGTATTTGCAGCACCAGGTCTGGCAATTGCTGTTAGTGGTGGAGTAGCAAACACCATAGGTAACAGAAACAAATGTGAAGAAGAGGACAAAGTGCTCAATGAGGTTGAGAAGAATCTGGAGAAGTTCAGCAAAGCAGCTGATAGAGTCAGCAGACCCTTGAAGACCATCTGTGAGCATGTGAAGAAGATCCTGCAGCAGCAGCACAGTGATGAAGATCTCAAGCCATTTAATCCAAAGGATCTACAGACTTTGTTAGTGCAGATAGAGAACACTCTGCACAGCGCAGGAACCGTAAACCCAGACGACCTCTCTGTCTCTGACTCTCCTTCCCTGTTTGAAGACCCCAGAACACTCCGAGATGCTGAGAAGCTGAGGACCCAGTTCTGTGTGCAGAAGAAGGAGCTGGAATCTGAAGCAGGACAGTTTGTTTGTAAGATGAGGGAAGAGATTCTTCATTTGCAGGATATTTTAGATGAACTCGCACATTCAAAATCAGTGGTGGAGAGAGAGATCTTACCCGTCTGTGTCTGATACGTGTTTTTAACAGCCAGAGTAAATACCTGTGTGTTATGACATGCTGACTTTATGTTCATTACAGGTCGACACTGTGTGATGTGATGTGATGTGATGTGATGTGACATAAACCTGGTTTGAGTTTTGTGTAGGGCTGGATACGTCCAAAAATGAAATCACTATATATATTTTTAATTTTGGTCTTTATGACAGAGATAGGCTGAACGGGGACCTGTGATTTACGCTGAGTGACAAATAAATCTTCTGTAATAATTACTGTTGTTGACTAACTGTTCTTACAGAACTATTTTTATTACATTGTATTTGTATTGTAGTGTGTTTGAATGTATCATTCATTATGTTTATGTGTTTATTTACTTCTGTGTTCAGCAGATATAATACGTTAACAGTGCAGGTTTTAATCATTTCATCAATAAAAATCATAAAATCAAGGCTGATGAGAACTGGAATGCATTTCTACCAGAGGATGGAGCTTTGGAACAAATACGATCTGTAAAGTAAAAGCTCTACCAGGGAAAATAACTCCACCTATTATTCTCCACTTCAGGTGTGAGCAGAGTGATTCTTACACACACACACACACACACACACACACACCAGTCTGAAGATTTGAGGTTTTGAGTGTAAAGTGTCCTGCTGTGCTGAACTGGAATAAATCTCTGCTGTAGATCCTCAGACTATCTGCTGAAGGTCCTCTAACTCTATCTGCTGAAGGTCCTCTAACTCTGTCTGCTGAAGGTCCTCTCACTCTGACGCTGAAGGTCCTCTAACTCTGTCTGCTGAAGGTCCTCTCACTCTATCTGCTGAAGGTCCTCTAACTCTGTCTGCTGAAGGTCCTCTCACTCTGACGCTGAAGCTGGTTGCTAAGGTAACGTGCAGCGCAGGAGACTGTGTGATGACGTGGCTTCAGTGTGGGTTCTCCTGCAGTCCAGATGGGGGCGCTACAGGTGTGTAAGTGTGGTTCTCCAGACAGAGCGGAGAAGAGGAAGATCCCAGTGCGTGTCTGTTGGTCTGATCTGCTAAAGGTGAAGAGATCTTCCACATCTTTCTGAAATGGGAGGAGAGGTGTTCTGAGGTGTGTCCAGGTGTCCAGGCTGAGCTGTGGGTTGATTGAGGAGATTACTGGTGTGTTTGGGGGCTGCTGGAGGAGAACAGAGACAGTGTGAGATGGAGATGATGATGATGGTGGTGGTGGTGGTGATGATGATGATGATGATGATGATGATGATGGTGGTGGTGGTGGTGGTGGTGTGTGTGGTAGGTAAAGATGAAGGTAAAGGTGGTGTTTGGAGATCAGCTGGAAGTGCGGTCACTACAGCATGATCTGATCTGGTCAGGAAATCCAAAATCCAACAGCTGAATGAGACTCTGATCCAGAGGCTGCTGAGCAACACTAGAGCTCTTTTTGTTGAATGCAATCAAATCCTCACAGCAAGAGCTCATTTAAATGGACAGCAACTGATTTCACAAAGAACAGAGAAGAATGCAGACTCAGAATGGACTCACATCTTCTGTAGATCTCCTGTAGGAAAGCTGGTCTTAATATGATCCAGGGTCAGTGTGTCGGAGCACTTCGTCACTGTGGGCAGGAGACTGATGCGTCTGTGGTCAGTGGGCAGCTTTGAGACGGAGTCATGAATGATTAAGGTCTGATGGAGCTCTTTGTGGTTATGTGAGCTGCTTTCCAAACCCATCAAAGTTCACATCATTTTAATATCCTCACGCAGCTGATTGGTGCGTCTCATTATCGTAGAGGTTTTAAGAATCCTTAATTCTTTAAATCCATTTTTCTCCTTTGTTTTGTTGAAGCGATTCACTCAGACTGGTTTGGAGAATGACTGAGGTCGTCTTTTATCGGGAAGTGCCTGAACATTCAGCTGAATAAGTGGAACGACAGTGAGAGTGTCTATATCAATACATTTAATATGATTCGTTGTTATGTGGGGTGTTTTTAGTGTGAAGTGTTTTCGGATGTTCACTTTAGGTAAATCATAATTTTATCTTTATGCTATAATATGTTCTACAGCATAACATTTCCATTTCACTTCTATTGTCTGTAAAGCACTTGTTTTTGTTCCACTATTTGGGGCATTAATGCAACATCACATTAACACCCGATTAAGTCAATTACATTAAAAAACACAATTCAGTTGATCACACTGAAATAAGAATAAAATCCTGATTCAAGAGGTCATAATGGGTTAAATTGAAGTTTTCTGTTTTTTCCTTTAATTTCTTTGGTTTCGGTTTCTTTGTCCAGTAGCCTTCTTGACCAGACAGATTGTGCTTCATCTTTCTCTGTTAAACATTTGTTGTGTAAACCTCACAGCTGATGCATCTGTTTTGTCTCCTCCTCCAGAATCACCTCCTGTTGCTGGTCTTCCGTTCTTAGTGTCCACTTTCCTAAACAGCTTGAGTAAACTTCAACAAACACCCCAAGAAACCTCAAGGAAAGCTCTCTCACAATGTTGTCATCAGAAGAGATGCATTGTATGAATATTGTGTCTGGAAGTTCCAGCAGTCAGCAAACACTGTTTGTTATTCTCCCCAATAATTCATTGCTCAGTCATCCACAACCGTACAAGGGAAAAGGGAGAAATCATCTCTGCTCAGAATGTGGGAAGAGCTTTTCTGCACAAGGTGATCTCCAAAGACACCAGCGCATTCACACTGGAGAGAAACCGTACCAGTGCTCAGACTGTGGGAAGAGTTTTAATCGTCAGAGTATTCTCACAAAACACCAGCGCATTCACACAGGAGAGAAACCGTTTGACTGCCAAGAGTGTGGACATAGTTTTACTGCACCAAGTGATCTCCAAAGACACCAGCTCATTCACACAGGAGAGAAACCGTACTGCTGTTCACAGTGTGGACAGAGTTTTAGAGAAAGTGGTGCCCTGAAAAGACACCAGCGCATTCACACAGGAGAGAAACCGTATCACTGTGCAGAATGTGGGAAGAGTTTTAGAGAGAGCGGTACCCTCCGAAAACACCAGCGTATTCACACCGGAGAGAAACCGTATCAGTGCTCAGAGTGTGGACAGAGTTTTAGTCAACAGTTTCATCTCAAGAAGCACCAGCGTGTTCACACAGGCGAGAAACCATATTACTGCTCAGAGTGTGGACAGAACTTCAGTACGAGTGGTACCCTCAAAACGCACCAGTTCATTCACACGGGAGAGAAACCGTATCCCTGTTCAGAGTGTGGACATAGTTTTCGAGAAAGTGGCGCCCTCAAAAAACACCAGTGGATTCACACTGGAGAGAAACCATATGTCTGTTCAGAGTGTGGACAGAGTTTTAGAAAGAGCAGTGCCCTTAAAACACACCAGTTCATTCATTCAAAACCACTCCCGGTACAAGACCTTTTGAAAGTCGTTTCTGTGGTATCAGCAGATCCTATTCAATCCTGAATCACCACTGTGAATCGTTCCAGTTGTCCCAGAGCCCTCCAGACATCAACAGAACGCACATACCTGGTTATTCACACGATGGTACAGAAAACGGGACAGCCTCTTCCACTGTAGGTACGAAACGCAGCTGAAGGGTAGTGCCCGCAAGCCTTTATGTTTGGAAGACTGTCCAGCCCTCATAGCTGTACGCAGAGTGTATCAAGCATTCATGCTGACCAAGTGTTCCATGTCCAGCACACTGATTTCGAGCAGAAAACCTAGGAACCCGGACCTTTGCATGCAGCAGTTACCACATCATCCACTGTTACTCTAATAATGTAAACATAATATAAAATGGACACAAAGATAAGAAATGTTATGGTTGGTGATTAATGTATTTGCGCATGTAAGCGATTAAAACAGTGTTTAACTGCTTTAATGTGTGACTGGAAGGTTTGTGGCTTGAATCCCTGAACTAGAGGTGGGCAGATCGATCCAAATATCGATAATATCGATACCAACGCTGGCACTGATATCGATCAACACTGGTGTAAAAAGATCGATACTGAAGCTTTTTTCTATCCTGCTCTCACTGACTACTGCGCATGCGCATTCTGCAAAGTCTCCTCTCTGTAAGATCGGATCGATACCAAAATGACCGATATCGCCCACCTCTACTCTGAACTGTGTGTGTGTGTGTGTGTGTGTGTGTGTGTGTGTACCGGAACATGCGTGCGGTTACTGCCTCTGAGGTCACATGGCCGTGCGGTTCTAGTGCCAGTCCACTTCAGTCCATGTGGGGGCGCTGTCGTGCTGTAATGGCTTTCTCCAAAACGAAACGGCGAAGAAGATCTCAGTCTGCTGTTCTGTAGCGAATCAGGAGCTGCTCTGCTAAAGGTAAAGATCTCTCCACCTTTACCCTGTGTTTACCATGTGTTTACCCTGTGTTTACCATGTGTTTACCCTCTGTTTACTCTGTATTTGCCCTGTGTTTACTCTCTCTTTACTATGTGTTTACTCTCTCTTTACTATGTGTTTACTCTCTCTTTACTCTGTGTTAACTCTCTCTTTACTCTGTGTTAACTCTCTCTTTACTCTGTGTTAACTCTGTTTACCCTGTGTTTACTCTGTAATAGAGTTGGCACTGAATGAATGAATTAATTAATTAACTGAATTCCACAATTTGGATTTGAATCTGAGTTTGTCGGGAGCTGAAACAGGAAACTGATTAATGTTTCATGTGTGGTCCTTGTTCCCAGTTTGGTTGAGGTGGGCTTGAGGACGTTTAATTGCTGTTCTAGATCTATCTCAAATTCAGAATGAAGGCCATTGTAAAACTCTTAATGGGGAAAAGCTTAATGTGGTTTAATGTGCTGGAGAAAAGGCCCAGGACTGATCTAATATGACTTTAAAGATAATGTGAACAAGTCCTCATATATTAATGGGGACAATTCTTTTCTCCCCAAATATTGGTATCAACATGTCCCTACCATTAATATGCAAATCTATGCCCTTGCACCTGTGAGTTCATATTTGAGAATTTGGATGTGTAGTTGATATCACTGAGTGCCAGAAAAGCCGGATCATTTCTAACTTACATCCATGAGCCTGTCCTTTTTAACAGTGGTGTGTTTAGGCTATAGCCCTGGCCTTTTCTCATTAGCACTGGGTCTTTAAAGGAATGGCCACACCCCATCCTACAGTTTACTGTGAGTAAACATCTTTCTGACATTTTTGTTTCATCCTCTAGAATCACCTCCCGTTGAAAGTATTGTACCTCTTCTGGTGTCCATTTTCCTACACAGTTCAAATTTGCTTGAAGAAATATCTGAAGAAACACCACAAGGAGAGCTATCTCACAATGCTGTCATCAGAAGAGATCAAATTTGAGAATATGGCATGTGAATGTGGTGAGAATACAGAAGGCACCAGTACTCAGAAAATGTCCTTTGTTAACCTCCAGAGTAACCTGTCTCTCAGACAACCACAAAAACCAGGAAAAGTGAGAAATTGTCACTGCTCAGTGTGTGTGAAGAGCTTCACTGCATCAAGTGATCTCAAAAGACAGTGCATTCACAATGGAGAGGAACTGTGTGAATGCTCAGAATGTGGGAAGACTTTCTTGGCAAGTAGTGCCCTCAAAAAACACAAGCTCCTTCACACAGGAGAGAAACTATATTATTGTTCAGACTGTGGGAAGAGTTTTACTACACAGAGTGATCTCCAAAAATACGAATGGATTCACTCAGGAGAGAAAATGTATCAGTGTGCAGAGTGCAGACAGAGTTTTGTTGAGAAGGTTACCCTCACAACACACCAGCACATTTACACTGGAGAGAAACCATATTATTGCTCTGAGTGTGGGAAGAGTTTCACTACTCAGTCATCTTCACAGACACCAGCGTGTTCACACAGGAGAGAAACCGTTTGACTGCCAAGAGTGTGGACATAGTTTTACTGCATCAAGTGATCTCCAAAGACACCAGCTCATTCACACAGGAGAGAAACCATACTGCTGTTCACAGTGTGGACAGAGTTTTAGAGAAAGTGGTGCCCTGAAAAGACACCAGCGCATTCACACAGGGGAGAAGCCATATCCTTGTGCAGAATGTGGGAAGAGTTTTAGAGAGAAGGGTACCCTCACAACACATCAGCGTATTCACACAGGAGAGAAACCATTTCATTGCTCTGAGTGTGGGAAGAGTTTTACTACTCAGAGTCATCTTCAAAGACACCAGCGTGTTCACACAGGAGAGAAACCATATTATTGTTCGGATTGTGGACAGGGTTTTAGAGAGAGTGGTGCCCTCAAAAGTCATGAACACATTCATGCGACAGAAAAAACATATTCTTGTTCTGATTGTGGACAGAGTTTCAATCAAAAAAGTAATCTAAAATTACACCTTCGCATTCACACAGGAGAGAAACCTTATCAGTGCTCAGAGTGTGGACAGAGTTTTAGTCAACAGAGTAATTTTAAAAGACACCAGCGCATTCACACAGGAACAAAACCATATTATTGTTCTGAGTGTGGACAGAGTTTCAGACAACAGACTAATCTGAAGAGACACCAACGCATTCACACAGGTGAAGTATAGATGTAATACTGGGGAAGATTTCTGCCTTGATGTTTGTTGTCAGTGTAGTGGAGCTTTAAGCCATAGTGATCAGACAGATGAGAAGAAACAACAGTACTGTCCACCGAGCACTGATTGTTTCCCTGAGGATTTGAGATACGTTCAGTATGAGAAACACCCAAATGATCTCATGATGATCCCACAGTTGGCATAATTTCCACTGTTGAGTGAGTGACTACCTAAATATTAATACTGATTTGCTTACCCGTCACTCTCTGGGTCCAAGTGTAAAAAATATCCACACTCCCTTTTTAATGAACAGAACAACAATCTTGCATCAAGACATTTTAGCTGATTCTGTTAAATCCTGTAAGCTTTAAGGTGGAGCTGATGTAGATCACACTTGAATTAAACAACACGTTTACCTGGTTCTGAACGGGATGGAAAAGAAAACAGGACTTGTACCTACAACTTGGCACAGCCTCTTCTCTGAGAACCAAAACACTATGATAAACAACTGTTCAGCTACCAACCGACAACCCTGACCTTCATGTGCAGTACTGTTACCACATTGTTCACATGTTTACCTTCACCTGGGAGTGCGCGTGGTTGGCTCATGGATGGTGTGGAGAAAAAATGTAATTATTCAAATGTAAATATGGAAACAATCTGCAAAAATAATTGTCCTCCCATGATTTTTTTGTTTGATATGAATGATTAAAACATTGATGTTTAGAAAGATGTAATCGGTGTGGACTTTGGGGTCAGTGTTCTGATGTGCATTATACATGTCAGGCTATTTTGCCTTGGACTGTGATGTAACATATTTACAGGTGTCTGAGCATCTGAGCAACATCTCAGAACACTCATTAGATGTGCACAGTCCACCTGGCACTAATGGCTCCTTTGTTTGAAAGCCAGATTTGTAAACATTTTGCATTGCATCACCCAGATAGTCTCCTGTTATATATAGTGGCATGCAAAAGTTTGGGTACAAGTAGTGAAAATGTCTGTTATTGTGAATAGATTATCTAATATCCAAATCCAAAAATTAAACATGAAACAATATTTTCAGTATTTTAAGTAAGATTTGTGTATTATCTATGTTCTGTACAAGTTTACAGCGGGGGAAAAACAGGAAAGATGTTCCATTTCTTTTTTGAAGAAAAGAAAACTGGGTATGCTGAACTACAGGTGGAATTAAACCAGGGTCATCAGCCATGTCTCAGTGGTCAGATGGTTTGATTGCAAGTCCTCCTGTAGTCCATGAGGAGGCACTCTTGTCCTGAAACTGATTCTCCAAAGACAGCCTGAAGAAGAAGATCCCGGTGAAACGGGAGTGAAGGTAAACGGCTCTGCAGTTTTACACACTGTTTGATTTCTGTTTACTGTGTTTACTGTTTACATCTCATTATTATAGAAATGGGTCGAGTTCTCTGGACAGATCTGCTTCTGTGAAATCTCATAAGATTCACATCTTCCCAAAAAGTGAAATGAACAAGTGATTCCATAATATTGTAGAAATGTCCAGCAGCAAGTTTGCTGTAATAGAGTTGGGACTGTAAGAGTTGGCACTGAATTAATCAACTGAATTCCATAATTTGGATTTGAATCTGAGTTTGTCGGGAGCTGAAACAGGAAACTGATTAATGTTTCATGTGTGGTCCTTGTTCCCAGTTTGGTTGAGGTGGGCTTGAGGACGTTTAATTGCTGTTCTAGATCTATCTCAAATTCAGAATGAAGGCCATTGTAAAACTCTTAATGGGGAAAAGCTTAATGTGGTTTAATGTGCTGGAGAAAAGGCCCAGGACTGATCTAATATGACTTTAAAGATAATGTAAACAAGTCCTCATATATTAATGGGGACAATTCTTTTCTCCCCAAATATTTGTATCAACATGTCCCTACCATTAATATGCAAATCTATGCCCTTGCACCTGTGAGTTCATATTTGAGAATTTGGATGTGTAGTTGATATCACTGAGTGCCAGAAAAGCCGGATCATTTCTAACTTACATCCATGAGCCTGTCCTTTTTAACAGTGGTGTGTTTAGGCTATAGCCCAGGCCTTTTCTCATTAGCACTGGGTCTGTTAAGGAATGGCCACTCCCCATGGTACATTTTACACTTTACTATTAGTAAACATCTTTCTGACATTTTTGTTTCATCCTCTAGAATCACCTCCTGTTGAAAGTATTGTACCTTTGTGTCCAATTTCTTACACAGTTCAAATTTGCTTGAAGAAATATCTGAAGAAACACCACAAGGAGAGCTATCTCACAATGCTGTCATCAGAAGAGATCAAATGTGAGAATACGGTGTCTGGAAGTTCCAGTACTCAGAATACCTCCTCTGTTAATCTGCACAGTAATTCATCTCTGAGACTACAACAAAAATGTAAAGGAACAGAGAGAAATCACTACTGCTCAGAGTGTGGAAAGAGCTTTACTGCATCAAGTGATCTCCAAAGACACCAGCGCATTCACACTGGAGAGAAACCGTATCAGTGCTCAGAGTGTGTGAAGAGTTTTAGGACATCAGGTGCCCTCAGAATACACCAACGTACTCACACAGGAGAGAAACCATATTGGTGCTCAGAATGTGGACAGAGTTTTAGAGAAAGCGGTGCCCTCAAAACACACCAACGCATTCACACAGGAGAGAAACCATATTACTGTTCAGAATGTGGTCAGAGTTTTAATCAACAGAGTAATTTCCAAAAACACCAGCTCATTCACACTGGAGAGAAACCGTATTATTGTTCAGACTGTGGGAAGAGTTTTAATCAGCAGAGTAATCTTCAAACACACCAGCTCATTCACACAGGAGAGAAACCATATCAGTGCTCAGACTGTGGGAAGAGTTTTACTGCACAGAGTCATCTCCAAAGACATCAGCATGTTCACACAGGAGAGAGACTGTATTATTGTTCAGAGTGTGGACAGAGTTTTAATCAACAGAGTAATCTCCAAACACACCAGCGTGTTCACACTGGAGAGAAACCGTATCAGTGTTCAGAATGTGAACAGAGTTTTAGGGACAATGGTGCCCTCAAAAAACATCAACGCATTCACACTGGAGAGAAACCATATCATTGTTCAGAGTGTGAACAGAGTTTTAGAGAGAATGGTGCCCTCAAAAAACATCAACGCATTCACACTGGAGAGAAACCGTATCAGTGCTCAGAGTGTGGAAAGAGTTTTACTCAACAGAGTAATCTCAGAAGGCACCAGCGCATTCACACAGGAGAATAACTGTAACAGAGTCTGGGAGTAACCTCGGTCTCACGTGTGCCACATTTTGACACACCTATGCATAAAGAGAGACAAAAAAATAATATCAAAAACATTAATTATGGAGCTAGACAATTAAAAATGACATTTTATTGTTACCTGTCAGAGTCTTTCCGATCAACATGCAGAACTAAAGAAATTTTTCAATCAGCGCAGGTAACATCCTGGAAAAGGCGTCTATTTCAGCAATATTCTTGGGCCATTCTTGCTGCAGATGTCTCTCCAAAGATTTAATAATATTTAAGTTAGGACATTAACCAAAGGCCTTTTGTTTGCTCTTTTTGGGATAATCCACTATGAACTCTGAGGTATGTGTAAGATCAATGAACTTCTGGGGAAGCCATCTGTTTTAAGGACTACTTTTAAGAATATTGTTTTTCAATGTCTCTTTTATGAAGGTCATATTCAGGTTTGTTTCAGAACATTTTCTTGGTCTTCTGAAGGTCTGAGGAAGGCCTGAAAAAGTTCTGCTTTGTGCGCATCAGTTGTGTTAATACTTGGTAGCCCAGGGCCGCTGATTATGAGTATTTAAGATGCTTTGAAACTGGCGTTTCCAGTTATTAAAACCTGATGTGTTTTACATCATGTCCCATCAAGCCAGAAGGCCAGAGCTAACCTTTGGAATCAGAAAACTGGTTGGTTGCAAGTAATCTCCATGCTTTGGGTGTTTGAAAACTTTTTGTAACCTCTTACACTCCCAGTTACTTTTACTGCAGCACTGAGCAGAACAAGCTGAAAACAGGACTTCAGACATGCTAGTATTGTGTACTTATGAAAAGCATTTATTATTGGAAAATAGATTTATTATTTGAATTTAAGTGTTTTAGAAACCAAAAATGTAAGTTCATAATAATAATATATAAATATTATATAAAATGCTTCAAATGTGTTCAAAGTTGTGCATGCCACTGTACATAACAGACGGCCTACTTTAATTGTTGAATGATGGCATGGTAAGAGTGTTTCTGTTTATTTAGTTTAGTTGAGAGCAGCCCTGACATGTGGATAAAGGTATGAAGAGTTCTGAAAGAATAATACCATTCTCACACTAATCTCACATTTACTCTAGACGCTATGCAGCACACTTTTCAATCCACAAACATTTTAAATAATTGTTTAATTTTGTGTGTGAAAAGGCTAATACAACACTTGTTAAATTACTAGAAATAAAGCTGCTGGTCTGCATTTCAGGCATATCTTTATTGCTTCATTTCACATTCATTTACAGGTACTCTATTGTGAGTGAGATCACAGTATGTATAGGAGAGGTGTGGATCTGTGGATATATATAAAATGTCATTTTTTCATGTCTTAAGTCTAGGCAATTTCATTTTCTTGGAAACTGAGCAAATATAAGACATGTTCATAACATTAACCAAATGGTTTGAATGTTATACTGGGGAAGAAGGGTGTTGATTTCAAGTGTGGGCATAATTTTATATTTTTCTGGTATAAAATAAATTTGATTTGAGACCAAAAAGAACACAGAAACTAAAGCAGAATTTTTTTTCAATGAATGCTTAATTAAAAAGAGAAGTATAGTCTATTAGTGTTAATCACATGATCTGGATATCATGACTGAAAATAAATATTTTACAACATTTACTGCTCCATGAGAAGAATATCAAAACTGACAGATTTAGTTATATACTTTACAGATTAGATTATGAAACAGGTGATTTTTTTACAGTTCCAATTAGTGATCAGATCATTAAGATAAGTATAAAAGTAAAATTATTCTGAGTAAGAAAAATGTAAACCATATTTCAACTTTTACTTAAGTACAGGATGGAGCTCCATCACTGCTCCACAGCTCAAAGTAAAGTGTCTCTAACAGACAGGTGGATGAGACTCAGCAGAGCTGCTGGAGTGTTTAAATCCCTCAGTGTCACTGCTGGACCGAGAACAGTCCAGCAACCAGAAATGTCGAGCCGACAGCGTCCTGTGGGCAGCGTCCTGTGAGCACTGATAAAGGACTAGAGGACGACCAACACAAACTGGGCAGAAACAGATGAGCTTCTGTCTCTGACTTTACATCTACAAGGTGGAGACACTCGGTAGGAGTGTCTGATAGAGTGGACAGAGAGTGGACACAGTGTTTAAACACTCCAGCAGCACTGCTGCGTCTGATCCACTCGTACCAGCTCAACACACGACCACCATGTCAGTGTGACTGCTGTGTCTGAGAATGACCCACCACCCACATCATATCTGCTCTGTGGGGTCCTGATCATTGAACATCAGGGTGAAAGGAGGAGAATAAAGTCTGCAGAGAAACAAATGAACTACAGTCTGGAATTATAGAACCACAAAGAGCTCCTGTATGATCAATGGAGCTGATAGGATTGTACGAGTGCTCCTGCAGTCCAGGTCGGGGTGCTGTAAATCTGTAGCAGAAACTCTTCAGCGGCAGAAGAGTGGAGAAAATCCCAGTCCCACATCAAGATGCACTAATGAGGCCTAATCTACAGATACTGGATAAATGATCAGGGTGGACTGCATTCTGGAGCCCTAACGAAACCCACCCACATGATTCCACATCATTAATCACAACAGCTTTACATTTACAGTGCAGATGTTTTCACCTGATTACACCTGAACTGCAGTTTAAACCAGAAGCCCCAGCTCTGCATCTGTCCAGGCTTCAAAATGACCATCGTGAGTCTCAGAGGGCATGGCTTTAATCTAGGCTGACCCACAGAAGAACCACTTCTGGAAATACATTACCAACCCTGAGAACATCCAGCATCTACATTTCCCTGAACCAGGAGAACAGCTTACCAGGAGGTGGAACAGCTTCAGCCATGTTATCACAGCAGCAGAGAGTGGAGATAATGGGGATGGAGACGATATCTTTTTCAGGGATGATCTGACTTTGTTTCATGTACTGGTAAATGTACTGGAACTAACTCAGCAGCACCATCTAGAGCCAGATGAGACCATCAGTCAAGTGCTGAAGTGAAACGTGGACTGGGCAGATGAAATACTGACATTTCTGTAACGGTTCCATCACTGTTCTGAGAAGTGTCCTGTACTGCTGCTTTTGTGAAGATCCATCCATTACTTCTATTAGAAGAAAAATGACAACCACGAGAAACTTTCAAATAAAAATGTCTATACAGGGTACAGATCATTCAAAGCACTTCGGAAGAACGGGGGCAAAGTTCCAGACGGTAGTCATTGAGTACACAACTTGAAATTAACACCAAAGAAGCTTTGTATTACAGTTTTGAGGGCAGAGCACAGCAGCAGACAAACGCAGAAACCAACTGACCGATTCCACACGTAAACAGGCCTCGTTACCAAAAATAAGCTTAAAGGTTATACCCATTTCCTGATTTCAGTCTCAGCTCATCAGGGGAGCTCATCCATTTCTATCTCCAGAGCCAGACAGAGCTGAGCTTTCCATCTGTTCTGAGACAAAACCCACTTTCCCCCACTGGAAAGGAGGAGAGCTACCAGAACCCGTACCGAGCATTTTACAGCACGAGTCCAGTGTGCAACTCCACCCAACTACAATAACCATAATGCAATTCATTCCAAACCCTCAACTCCTTACACACGATATGAATTTTGATGCAGCTACTGTGCAGTTGTGTAAACGGGATCCAGAACCCCTACTCTGCAGTTAGCCGGTGGTCTCTGACCATTAGGTTTGATGGGATGTTACCATAGTGACATTTCTGCCATGTAGACCATGTTTAATAACCAAAACTACTGTTGAATAGAAACTGGGATCAACTTCTGGAGTTGAATTACTAAAACTGCAGGCTGGAGTTTCACAGCTCCTGAAGTTTCAGCCTCCAACTCCAAATGATTCCTGAGCTTACAGGCTCAAGTAAACCCTTATTGGTGCCTTCAATAAAGCAAAAGGGGTGAGGGTGACCCCAAACACAGGACCATCACAACCAGGAGGCAGAATTAAAGCAGCATCATTCTTTATTCATAAAAATGTTCTAGCTGGACAAGTTTACACCTCAGTGCCAGACAGCAGTCTTCTCCCCAATGATCACAGGAAGGGTCACTTTTGCTTCCCACTGGGGACCTGAAACAGGAAACAGCCAGTTGATGAACCAGTTCCAGGGACATGCTGAATTTAGTTTGTGACCCCACATACCTTTGACTGGAAGCACAGGTCCCACAGGCCCGGTGCCACATCTGGAATCACAACAGCCACAAACTCTGGAATCGTCATCCGCCGCAGTCCACCTGAGAGACAACCAAACCCTGGTCAGTCACCTGAGCTCTCCTGCACAACAGCCCAACCATCACGCTTACGGAAACTGACCCATTAGCACTGAAGGAACAGGCCTTGTGCACAGCATCAGTGGGGGCAGAAGCAGCAGTGGCCTTCAAGAAGCAGGTCAGGTAAAGCTGCAGAGAAGCAAACGCCATTAGCCTACACGACTGAGACTGCCCACCCAAGACACCACACTCCTCCTTACCAAGCCCCTTCTCTGCTTCTCAAACACAAAGGCTTCCAGCTGGAACTGGAGCTTGTCCCCCTGAACTCGTGGCAGGAAGTGAGATTTTGAGCCCGTAAGCTTAGCATCCACCAGACACCTAGAAGCAGGAACAGTTACAGCAGGTGACCAAGCTGGACGCTCAAGCAGCTGAACGCCATACTGAAATCCAGTGCAGAGGCTCGCCTACCCGTAGTTCTCAATAAAGGAATATCTGGGAGTGACAGACACATCAGGCTCAGTAGTGGCCACACAGCTGTCCACAAATATCCTTAGAGGAACATGGTTGTACTGCATCACAGACGCCTCAATGTCAATCATATCCCCCAGGAAATACTGGTTAGACGGCCTCTCGTGCTTCCAGTCATCTGGGGGAAACAGGGACAATCAGACGGGATTTACACCCTACACCACAAGCTACAGCGCTCACGTTACAAACCCAGCATGAGCCGAAAGGAGAAGACCAGACGTTCCTCGGCAGCCCTGATGGCAGCATAAGGTATCCAAGCAGGCAGGAGGGCATTGCTGCTCACATTGAACTTCCTGTGAACAAGTCATACATTGTCTCAGTTCATACTGTCACTTCAGGTAGAGGAAGCCACACCAAACAAAGACTGGTCCTCACCGTGGATAGTGACACTCAATGCCGACCATGGCACTCTTCGTCCTGGCAACTGGAGAGCCAGCAAATGAGTGTGGGGCATAGAGAATGTAGAAGCTGTACACCAGTTCGTTCTCAGTCATCTGCAGAAAGATGGATCAAAATTGGGAAAGCTTACACTCAGCAGGGAATTCCATACACAGATCAGGACTACAACAGCAGGTCTTCCTTCCCACCTACAGACTCACCTGCAACACACTTTTGCACATCTGCAGCTGAGCCTGAAAAATGAGAACCTGAGCAGCAGAGTCTTGTCCTGTTACTGCACAGTCTCCGAGAGCGATATCCGATGGGTTTATCAATTCCCCAGTTCCAAAGAAGTCCTTCTTAACCTCCACATGCACCATGTTCTCTCCACATTCAACCGCTACACTAGCAGCAGCAACTGGCTTGATGGGATCAAAAGGAATTTGTGGTGGCTTGGGAGTCACCGGAGTTAGGGGGAAACGCCACGTCAGCTTTCTTCCTGGACCCTGCATCAGTTGTCTGGACTGGAGACTCAGTGAATCCAGGAGAGAAGTGTACAGCCCTCCTGAGACAGGACCTTCAAGGGTCTGCTGCACTGAAGCTTTAACTGGATTACCAAGCTGTGCATTACACACTCCAAAGACCAGGACCACCAGAGCCCCAAACCCACTCCACCTTAAAGCCATCATGAAACAACTTGAAACACTGAGGACTGTTTCTTCTGCCCTGTGGAAACTGCTTTTATGGAAGCAGACAAAGGTGACTCCACCCCCATTGCAGTCCTCTTAACTCGTCTCTGGACCTGCTGAGTGACACAGGTGAGGTCAATCAGGTTCCTATCAAACTCTTGTGTGTTTGATGTTCTGTAAAAAGAAACCACATTACAATTCACTGTGAACAGTTAAATAGATAATGTTTACTGTATCTTAGTGTTTAGTTCATGTATATTACTGATCCATGGCTCTGAGAGAAACTCTGTATGTCTTGTACATATTGCAGCATTGACAATAAAGTTGATTTTGATTTACCAGGTGGCGCGATAGAGCAGAACTAGATCAGCTCAACAACTGGATCAAACGTGTCACTGATGCATCTATTGATTGAAAATCTACCTGGACTCAGTAAATGGAGCTTTCCCCGTTTACAGAACATCAAACACACAAGAGTTTGACAGGAACCTGATTGACCTCACCTGTGTCACTCAGCAGGTCCAGAGACGAGTTAAGAGGACTGCAATGGGGGTGGAGTCACCTTTGTCTGCTTCCATAAAAGCAGTTTCCACAGGGCAGAAGAAACAGTCCTCAGTGTATCAAGTTGTTTCATGATGGCTTTAAGGTGGAGTGGGTTTGGGGCTCTGGTGGTCCTGGTCTTTGGAGTGTGTAATGCACAGCTTGGTAATCCAGTTAAAGCTTCAGTGCAGCAGACCCTTGAAGGTCCTGTCTCAGGAGGGCTGTACACTTCTCTCCTGGATTCACTGAGTCTCCAGTCCAGACAACTGATGCAGGGTCCAGGAAGAAAGCTGACGTGGCGTTTCCCCCTAACTCCGGTGACTCCCAAGCCACCACAAATTCCTTTTGATCCCATCAAGCCTGTTGCTGCTGCTAGTGTAGCGGTTGAATGTGGAGAGAACATGGTGCATGTGGAGGTTAAGAAGGACTTCTTTGGAACTGGGGAATTGATAAACCCATCGGATATCGCTCTCGGAGACTGTGCAGTAACAGGACAAGACTCTGCTGCTCAGGTTCTCATTTTTCAGGCTCAGCTGCAGATGTGCAAAAGTGTGTTGCAGGTGAGTCTGTAGGTGGGAAGGAAGACCTGCTGTTGTAGTCCTGATCTGTGTATGGAATTCCCTGCTGAGTGTAAGCTTTCCCAATTTTGATCCATCTTTCTGCAGATGACTGAGAACGAACTGGTGTACAGCTTCTACATTCTCTATGCCCCACACTCATTTGCTGGCTCTCCAGTTGCCAGGACGAAGAGTGCCATGGTCGGCATTGAGTGTCACTATCCACGGTGAGGACCAGTCTTTGTTTGGTGTGGCTTCCTCTACCTGAAGTGACAGTATGAACTGAGACAATGTATGACTTGTTCACAGGAAGTTCAATGTGAGCAGCAATGCCCTCCTGCCTGCTTGGATACCTTATGCTGCCATCAGGGCTGCCGAGGAACGTCTGGTCTTCTCCTTTCGGCTCATGCTGGGTTTGTAACGTGAGCGCTGTAGCTTGTGGTGTAGGGTGTAAATCCCGTCTGATTGTCCCTGTTTCCCCCAGATGACTGGAAGCACGAGAGGCCGTCTAACCAGTATTTCCTGGGGGATATGATTGACATTGAGGCGTCTGTGATGCAGTACAACCATGTTCCTCTAAGGATATTTGTGGACAGCTGTGTGGCCACTACTGAGCCTGATGTGTCTGTCACTCCCAGATATTCCTTTATTGAGAACTACGGGTAGGCGAGCCTCTGCACTGGATTTCAGTATGGCGTTCAGCTGCTTGAGCGTCCAGCTTGGTCACCTGCTGTAACTGTTCCTGCTTCTAGGTGTCTGGTGGATGCTAAGCTTACGGGCTCAAAATCTCACTTCCTGCCACGAGTTCAGGGGGACAAGCTCCAGTTCCAGCTGGAAGCCTTTGTGTTTGAGAAGCAGAGAAGGGGCTTGGTAAGGAGGAGTGTGGTGTCTTGGGTGGGCAGTCTCAGTCGTGTAGGCTAATGGCGTTTGCTTCTCTGCAGCTTTACCTGACCTGCTTCTTGAAGGCCACTGCTGCTTCTGCCCCCACTGATGCTGTGCACAAGGCCTGTTCCTTCAGTGCTAATGGGTCAGTTTCCGTAAGCGTGATGGTTGGGCTGTTGTGCAGGAGAGCTCAGGTGACTGACCAGGGTTTGGTTGTCTCTCAGGTGGACTGCGGCGGATGACGATTCCAGAGTTTGTGGCTGTTGTGATTCCAGATGTGGCACCGGGCCTGTGGGACCTGTGCTTCCAGTCAAAGGTATGTGGGGTCACAAACTAAATTCAGCATGTCCCTGGAACTGGTTCATCAACTGGCTGTTTCCTGTTTCAGGTCCCCAGTGGGAAGCAAAAGTGACCCTTCCTGTGATCATTGGGGAGAAGACTCCTGTCTGGCACTGAGGTGTAAACTTGTCCAGCTAGAACATTTTATGAATAAAGAATGATGCTGCTTTAATTCTGCCTCCTGGTTGTGATGGTCCTGTGTTTGGGGTCACCCTCACCCCTTTTGCTTTATTGAAGGCACCAATAAGGGTTTACTTGAGCCTGTAAGCTCAGGAATCATTTGGAGTTGGAGGCTGAAATTTCAGGTGAGCTGGGGAATCGGTTGGATATTTTCTGCATCAGTCTGCCCTCAAACTATGTACAATATTCAAAGCACTGTGCAATTTCAAGTAATTGCATACTCTCCATTCCTTGGGTGTTGGCAACATTTAGCTAGAACCCTGTTTCTGAAGAGTGCAACAGCAGCTGCCATGACTTCTAACCTGTGGAAGTGAATGGTGCCAAGCGGCTGAACCTGAGAAGCATCAACTTCATACACAATTAAAATGTATTACAATGGCAGTTTTAGACACCAAAAGAGAATCATACATTTTTAAAGGGGTGTTGACATCATTGCATGCGTAAAATGGATCATGTGCAGCACTGGTACTTGTGGCCAATCTATTGCTACAGTAGAACAGTCAGTAAAATGCTGCCCATAAACCAGTATCACTCTTGCTCTGCCTAGTGACCAGTAGTCTCAACATGCCTGCAATCATGTGGTTTCAAATTGCTTGAAGTCCTGGACAGTTATTCTGTTCTATAAGAAAGCTTAACTCTCAACTACAGGTTGAACTGAATGCAAGACATTAACACCTTTGCTGAGGCAGGCCATTGTTCCCACATGTTTCCAAACCACTGCTGCCATCATCCCTGTCCAGAAGGTGTCGCCATCCTGTTTCAATGACCATCCAGTGGCACTCGCCCTCATTCTTACAAAGTTCTTAGAAAGACTAGTCATGCAACACATCAATGCCATCGGTCAGCCCAATCAACTGATATATCTCCACTGCCCTACAGTCCTCACTCATCTGGATATAAACACATTGGAATGTTTATTGTAACAAAATTGAGGTTCCCCTTTTGGGTTCAGAATGTCAAATCTGGCTGATTTCCCAGATGCTGTATCCTTGCACGCTGCTGAAAATCTAGTGCATGCTTTTTTACTGCAATGCACTATTGTCTGGCAGTTCAAATAGGAAACTAAAAAGACTTCAGTTAGTTCAAAATGCTGCAGGCAGGGTCCGACTAAAACCAGAACATCTGACCACATCAGTCCAATCTTATCAGCACTGCACTGGCTTCCGGTCAAATTCTGTATTTATTATACAATTCTTTATACACCAACACCTACAGCCCTACACGGGCTCGCTCCCCAATACATGCAAGATGTAATCCTCCTTTATGAGCATCACAATCACTCAGATCACATGGAGTTGCTTCCTACTGGTTCCCAGAATTCAGAAGGCTTTAGCAGGGGGACAAACCTTTTCTCACAAGGCCCCCCAGCTTTGGAATCACCTTCCAGATAATGTTCAGGACTTAGACACTGTCTCAGTCTTCAAGTCTAGACTGTAAAAGCACTTGTTCAGTGTAGCATTTGGTTGTTAATGTCTCAGCTTAGTTACAGGCTGCAAATCCAGGGGTTCATGGACATCTCTGTACCTTTTCCAAGTTAATGATGACCTTGATGAAACGCTAACCTCCAGCTCCTCTGTCCCATCTGAGAACCCCAAGCTCCCCTGTCACAACTTCACATTGGCTTCCTACCTTCTGGCTACTGGATCTGGACTAGTTTCCCACCCTGCCCTGGACTAGTTGCCCAACTCCCGCCATCAGCAACTATGTACAAATTTACACAGACCCAAATTAGTTGCTACTGTTAGTATTATGTCCACCAGTGAACTAACATCACACCAGTACATCAGAGTATTAGAAAAGACATGTGGAGGTTCAGTGTCCCCTAAATAGCTATGTATAAGTAGTCTGACCAGAGGAGGAGGGGTCCCCCTTTTTCTTCCTGAGATTTCTTCCTCCAGCTCTGAGTGAGTTTTTCCTGCACTGACACCTGTTGGTTTGCTCACTAAGACGTCTATTTCTTATCCTTTGTTCCTGTGTTGTTCACCTTTTTTATTTTTTTCATTTCTGTGAAGCTGCTCTGTGACATCATCAGCTGTGATGTATTGATTTCAGGTCCATATTAAACACTATCATCCCCCAATGCCATATTCTCAAATTAGAGAGGCTGGGGCTGAACACTGGACCATGCAATGGGCTTCTACACTTTTTGACTGGGAGACCACAGACAGTAGGGGTCGGCACCGTCGCTCAGCTCCAAGCTGACAGTAGTGGGTCTCATCATCACCCACAATGAGACAAACTACAGAAGCGAGGTGAGCCGTCTGGCCTTGTGGTGCACTCACAGCAAACCCTCTCTGAACATCAACAATGTTGATGAATGTGCACCCAGAATGCTCCTCTGACCATCAATGGTACAACCATGGAGAGGGTGAACAGCACCAAGTGCATTTATGAGATTTAATTAATTTTATATTCAATGTACAAATGCTGAGAATGACCCACCACCCACATAATATCTGCTCTGTGGTGGTCCTGTGGGGTCCTGATCATTGAAGATCAGGGTGAAAGGAGGAGAATAAAGTATCAGAGAAACAGATGAACTACAGTCTGTAATTATAGATCTACAAAGAGCTCCTGTATGATCAGAGGAGCTGATAGGATGGACAGTGAGTGCTCCTGCAGCCCTGCTGGGGGCGCTGTAAATCTAAAACAGAAGTAACAGAAGAGGCAGAGGAGTGGAGAAGAAGATCCCAGTCCACCGTGTTATTGTTAAAGCAGAGCTGTTGGTGAAGATCTGTTTCTGAAATGAGAAGAAGCTTCTGCTTCTCATAGCACAGTAGGCTAATGTTCTCGTTCAGCTCACACTGGGGTGGAGATACTGCTCAAACTGGGTGATATGGGAGTGTAATTGGTTGATTTTGGGGGTGTAACTGGTGTAACTGGTAGATATGGTGATGTAATTGGTGTAACTGGTTTATTTTTTGGAGGTGTAACTGGTGTAACTGAATTAACCTGATTTTTTGGGGGTGTAACTGGTTGATTTTGGGGGTGTGACAGGTGTAACTGGTTGATTTTGGGGATTTAACTGGTTGATTTTGGGGGTGTGACTGGTGTTACTGGTTGATTTTGGGGGTTTAACTGGTTGATTTTGGGGGTTTAACTGGTTGATTTGAGGGTTTAACTGTTTGATTTGGGGGTGTAACTGGTTGATTTTGGGGGTGTGACTGGTGTTACTGGTTGATATGGGGGTTTAACTGGTTGATTTGGGGGTGTAACTGGTTCTTTTTTCTACTTTTTCTTTCTTCTTTTTTTCACACCCAGAAGGATGACTCGTGGTGTGTTTTTGCAGCTCGTTACATTCGTGAGTGCAGTCCAATGGACCTCCTCGGGGAGCTCGCACCTCTCGCTGCTGTAGTTTAAAAGTGTGCCAGTCATCGGGGAGCCCAAGCATTTGCCTGGTGGCAAGTGGCACCTCTGGTTCAGTGAGTTTGGGTTGGGGAGAGTCCTTAGGTGAGTATGGGGAGGGTGTGTAGGTGTGGAGGGGGGGCAATGTTTGGGGTCTGAATTTTTTATTGTTTGACCGGAAAACATTAATCGGTGTATTTGTGGCTATGACAGGTTGCACTGTGGTCAATACATACGTGCAGTCAGGTCCAGTAACATTCTGCAGGTTAACTCTAGGTGGGTGGGGCAAAGGTGTTGACCAGAACGTTTACAGGGACTTTCGAACAGAAGTAGATAACATTTATGATAATAGTCTTCATCTTTGACTACAGGATTCATTTATATGAGGAAGTGGGGTGGTTTAATTTTTACCAGATTTTCTCAGTGACATTAGTAACATCTGAAGGTGCGGTCATTTTTATGGATTCTCGCTCATGCCCCAGTATTCCAGCACCTTTTACCTTCTCTAAAACTAGCTTTATAAAAAACCTTGACTTATATTATCCATCCTTCAGTCCATCATTTGCTGCGTAACTAGAATCCGGATTACTGGGGCAGCAGCCTTAGCAAAGAGGCCCAGACCTCACTCTCCCCAGCCACCTCTTTCAGCTTTCCATGGCATTCCCAGCATCTCTCCAGCATGTCCTGGACCTTCTCTCAGGCCTTCACCTGGTCTGTCTTGCCCAGAATGCCTCAAAATGGAGGCATCCAGGAGTCACCTGAACCAGATTCCTGAACCACATCTGCTGGCTCCTCTGTAAGGGAGAGCCCAGTGACCTGAAGAAGAAGCTCACTGGCTTATACTAATCTTGTGTAAATCAACATGTGTGCAAATATTCCATTATATCTTGTGCAAATTGACTGTCTTGCATTTTCTCCTCAAGTATCATGGTGCTTGAGGAGGCATTTAGTTTAGTTGTACATGGCACAGATACCTCAGGTCATTCAAGTGAGGCAAGCCTCACATACAGCTTAAATCCAGAAGAACCAGAGACTATAGTATATATGCCCTATATACATTTTATGAAGATGTAGCTGCTAGTTTGTACTATATTAGTGATTAAGGTACATATTAGCCACATATTATGCACAAATTTTTAGAGGAGATGGCAGAGTGCACTGACTAGTACACAGTCCTAAGTAATTTCTAGGAATGATTTCTTATCCTGTGTGAATGGGTCTTAAATTCCACAGACATACTGTAATAAAGTTACATTAATCCACCTCCCCATGTAAAACTAATCCTGTATGACTAGTTGAGGGCGGGGTTTCAGGTCCATGTTCTTTTTTTTCCTGTAAAATGTTTGTTTTGTAAACTTCACTGTTGACAAATCTTTTTTTTTTTTTTTTTTCTCCTCCAGAATCAGCACACTTCAACGCAAACTTGAAGAAACACCACCAGGGGGCTGTCTTACAATGTTGTCATCAGAAGAAATCAAATGTGAGAATATGGTCTCTGGAAGCTCCAGTACTCAGACTAACTCCTCTGTAAAGCTCCACAGTAACTCCTTGTTCAGACGACCCCAGAAACATAAAGGAAAAAAGAGAAATCACCACTGCTCAGATTGTGGGAAGAGCTTTGCAGCATTAAGTGATCTCAAAATACACCAGCGCATTCACACAGGAGAGAAACCCTATCAGTGCTCAGAGTGTGGGAAGAGTTTTATCGTGCCGAGTGATCTCCAAAAACACCAGCGCATTCACACCGGAGAGAAGCCGTATCAGTGCTCCGAGTGTGGACAGAGTTTTAGAGTGAGTGATTCCCTCAAATTACATCAGCACATTCACACAGGGGTGAAACCATTTAATTGCTCAGAGTGTGGGAAGAGTTTTAATCAACAAAGTGCTCTCCAACAGCACCAGCTCATTCACACAGGAGAGAAACCGTATCCATGCTCAAAGTGTGGAAAGAGTTTTAGGCATAAAAGTGCCCTCAGAATTCACCAGCGCATTCACACAGGAGAGAAACCTTATCACTGCTCAGAGTGTGGGAAGAGTTTTACTACACAGAGTGATTTTCTAAAACACCAACGCATTCATACTGGAGAGAAACCGTATCAGTGCTCAGAGTGTGGGAAGAGTTTTAGTCAAAAGATTAATCTCCAGAAACACCAGCGCACTCACACAGGAGAGAAACCATACTACTGTTCAGAGTGTGGACACAGTTTTAGTCAAAAGATTAATCTCCAGAAACACCAGCGCATTCACACAGGAGAGAAACCATACCACTGTTCAGAGTGTGGACAGAGTTTTAACCGACAGTATCATCTACAAACACACCAGCTCATTCACACAGGAGAGAAGCCGTATCAGTGCTCAGAGTGCGGGAAGAGTTTTAGAGCCAGTGATTCCTTCAAAACACATCAGCGCATTCACACTGGAGAGAAACCGTATCAGTGTTCACATTGTGGGAAGAGCTTTAGAGCGAGTAATGCGCTCCAACTGCACCAGCGGATTCACACTGGAGAGAAACCATATTATTGCTCAGAATGTGGTAAGAGTTTTAGAGTCAGTGATGCACTGAAAAAACACCAAAGCGTTCACACAGGAGCAAAACCATATCAGTGTTCAGAATGTGGGAAGTGTTTCAGAGTGAGTGGTGGCCTGCTAACACACAAGCGCATTCACACTGGAGAGAAACCGTACGAGTGCTCTGAGTGTGGGAAGAGTTTTAGAATAAGTGGTGCCCTCAGAAAACACCAACACATTCACACAGGAGAGAAACCTTATCAGTGCTCAGAGTGTGGAAAGAGTTTTAGAGCGATCGGTACCCTCCGTACGCACCAGCGAATTCACACAGGAGTGAAACCGTATCAGTGCCCGGAGTGTGGACAGAGTTTTAGAGTGAGTAGTGCCCTCAAAAGACACCAGCGCACTCACTCAGGAGAGAAACCTTTGAGTCACCAATGATGAGTGTGGGAAGAACTTCCAAGATTCCGATTTCAAAACTCAAATATATTAAGATTAGGATTCTCTCCCTTCCTGTGGTCACTTCAACCTGCTAGAATGGCATGTGGCTCTTTTATTGCTCTACAGATAAAGCCCTGCCTTTCAACAAAAAGGACCAATCAGCTTGATGGTTACTGATAAAGTCCAAGCTCAGTATCTGGAACAAGATGATAAATCACATTTTTGTGCATTATTGAGCCAAATGCTACAAACTATTTACAGGGTTTTTATCTGTTTATATTAATGATTTAAAACAAGTTTTTGAAACAGTAATCTGAACTTCAGTTTTCAGTGTTTTTATCTCTCTGTTAAAAGGATTGGAGCCTGGGCTTCATTATTGCCAGGTGTTGCTGTGTGACCCTCAGTCAGCACATCAGTCTTCAGTGGCTCCAATGGTGGCTTGTTTTCGGGTGAAACAGGACATATTGACTCTTCTTAAATTTGGGTGGCTGACCCCTGTGTTATACCAAAAAATGTGTGGTGTGGAGTAGCGTGGTCGGCTCTAAGGCTGTGAATTTTGTGAATTTGTGAATGTGCTTCATGAAAACAACCCAGTGCTCTGTATATAATAATTCACAAATGTATTCTGTATTAGGTAGACCTCACAGACGTTATCTGACTTCTGTCCCTCTCTATATCTGTGAGCTGGGTCAGACAGATAGTGTCTCTCTATGAAGAGAGTATCTTTGTCTTCCTGCTAAGATGCTGATGCCACAGTAATGCCTTGTTGTATGTCTTTGTTGGTTCTAAGTTCTACTTTTTCACAGTGGGTACTAGGTGCAGGGAGATGCCTGTGCATCTACATATTTAAAAACATAATGTTTGAAAATTATATAAATTATTCACTGTTTGGAAAGTAATGGAAAGTAATCTTGAACTGTGTCTGAGAACTGGAGACGTTTTTCTGAAGAAGTCAAAGTCAACTGGAAAAGCAATGTGTTTGATTCAGTGGGAAAAATGGATTCAATGCAAAGTGGTAATCAGACGTGGGTGACCAGTAGAGGAGCAGCACACTGGAGCAAGTACCCATTGTGAGGATGTTGGAAGAAGGACTGTAGGAAGAATGCGGACGAAGGCACTGAACTTCGGTATGGGACACTTTACATAGTAAACTACTCCACAGCACACACAGCTGCATGATCATGCTGTTGTAATCCGTCCTGATTTCACTGTTCGTACTGTTGTAATATGTTAACTTTAACAGTGTATTAAGAACTGCTCAGTAATGCAGCACAGCTCAGATGGATTTGTGTGCTGAATTCCCTTTAAATGACAAATATACTTGGAAAAGCTTCCTCTATATCAATTTGATTGTAGTCATGTTTCCTTACTTTGAAGTTATAATGAGAGACTGATTTGTAATAGTGAGATGTAATTGTAGTAATTTGTAATAGATGTTGTAATAAGGATGGTAAGTCATAATAGTGAGATTCATTATTAAGATTTAGTGTCATATTAAAAAACTAATTTACAATAATGAGATGGTAAGTCATAATGAGAATGTATAATAGTGTGATGGTATTGAGGTGGTGTAATAATGATAGTGATTTATAATAGTGAGATGGTAGTGAGGTGGTGGTGTAATAATGATAGTTAAATTGTGAGATGGTAGTGAGTTGTAATGATAGTGATTTATAATAGTGAGATGGTAGTGAGGTGGTGGTGTAATAATGAAAGTGATTTATAATAGTGAGATGGTATTGAGGTGGTGGTGTAATAATGATAGTGATTTATAATAGTGAGATGGTAGTGTAATAATGATAGTGATTTATAATAGTGAGGTGGTGGTGTAATAATGATAGTGATTTATAATAGTGAGGTGGTATTGAGGTGGTGGTGTAATAATGATAGTGATTTATAATAGTGAGGTGGTAGTGTAATAATGATAGTGATTTATAATAGTGAGGTGGTAGTGTAATAATGATAGTGATTTATAATAGTGAGGTGGTAGTGTAATAATGATAGTGATTTATAATAGTGAGGTGGTATTGTAAGGTGGTGGTGTAATGAGACGGTTCAGAATCGACGGTTCAGATTGGCTGTCACTGAGAATCTGTTTGTGGTTGATTGGCTAGATTTCAGAGTAACTGGTGCAGGAGCTCCTGCGGGCCTGTTGGGGTCGCTGCACTTCAGTGTGGTTCTCCAAAGACAGGCGAAGAAGATCCCGGTTGTGGAGGATCAGGAGCTTCTGAGTTGAAGGTAAATGTGTTTACAGTCTCTACAGCTCCTCTCAACCAGACTCGAGCAGCATGCTCGGGGGGGTCGCGGGGGGGTCGCGGGGGGGTCGGGGCAGCTGAGGCAGCTGAGGCAGAGAGGTGGGTGGTGGTAGGTGGTGGTAGGTGGTGGTAGGTGGTGGTAGGTGGGGGGCAGCTGAGGCCATTGATTCCACTTTATAACTTCAGGAGGTTTTATACAGACTGTTTCTGATCAATCACAACATGGGTTACCTGCCTTCCTTTGTTCTCCTGCAATCTTTATTATACAGAAGCAACATGGAGAAGAACCTGCTGAGCAACTCAAACAGCTTGTACCACAGAGAAACTGTTGTTCATTACATCTATCGTTTGTTTATTGTTGTTGAGGTTCTTTTTCAATTATCAATCAATGAAAGTCTTTAGTGTGAAGTTAATTCCAGTAGCCTTCTGCAAGTCAGCTGTACGCTGGCTGTGTTCACCAAACCGTTTCAGGGCCTCCTGCCCAGAACTGGGTGAAGTTTTATCGTCGTATGTAAAACCTCACAGCTGATGCATGTTTTTTGTTTCTTCCCACAGAATCCCTTTCTTTTGCAAGTCTGCTGCTCCTAGTGTCCACTGCTAGTGTTGTTCAAAGTTACTTTGCCAAGGAACACCATCAAGAGGGCCATCTCACAATGTTGTCATCAGAAGATATCAAATCTGAGGATGTAGTCTCAGAAAGCTCCAGTACTCAGGACATGTTCTCTGTTACTCTCCAGAGTAACTCATTACTCAGTCAACCACAAAAAAACAAAAGAAAAGAGAGAAATCACCACTGCTCCGATTGTGGGAAGAGCTTTACTGCACTAAGCAATCTCGAAATACACCAACGAATTCATACCGGAGAGAAACCGTATCAGTGCTCAGAGTGCGGGCATAGTTTTAATCGACAGACTCATCTCCAGAAACACCAGAGCATTCACACCGGAGAGAAACCGTACCACTGTTCAGAGTGTGGACAGAGTTTTAGAGTGAGTGGTGCCCTCAAAACACACCTGCGCATTCACACCGGAGAGAAACCGTATCAGTGTGCCGAGTGTGGAAAGAGCTATAGAGAAAGACGGGCCCTCAATATACACCAGCGCATTCACACTGGAGAGAAACCCTATCAGTGCTCAGAGTGTGGACAAGGTTTCAGAGACAGTGGTGCCCTCAGAACACACCAGCGAATTCACACAGGAGAGAAACCGTATCAGTGTGCGGAGTGTGGACAGAGTTTTACAACACAGAGTCATCTCCAGATACACCAGCGCATTCACACCGGAGAGAGACCATACCAGTGCTCAGAGTGTGGACAGAGTTTTATTACCCAGAGTCATCTCCAGACACACCAGCGCATTCACACAGGAGAGAAACCATATCAGTGTTCAGAGTGCGGGAAGAGTTTTCGAGAGAGTGGTGCCCTCAGAATACACCAGCGCATTCACACGGGAGAGAAGCCCTATCACTGCTCAGAGTGTGGACAGAATTTTAGAGAGAGTGGTACCCTCAAAACACACCAGCTCATTCACACAGGAGAGAAACCGTATCAGTGCTCCGAGTGCGGGAAGACTTTTAGAGAAAATGGTACCCTCAAAACACACCAGCGCATTCACACAGGAGAGAAACAATATCAGTGCATAGTGTGTGGACAGAGTTTTAATCGACAGGGTCATCTTCAAAAACATGAGCGAATTCACACAGGAGAGAAACCGTATCAGTGCTCAGAGTGTGGGAAGAGTTTTAGAGAGAGTGGCACCTTCAAAAGACATCAGCTCATTCACACGGGAGAGAAACCCTATCAGTGCTTAGACTGTGGGAAGAGTTTTAATCGTCAGAGTAATCTCCAGAAGCACCAACGCATTCACACAGGAGAGAAACCGTATCTCTGCTCAGACTGGGACGGACTTCCTACGTTCAAATTTGAAGAGCCTCAAATGCATGAATCGGGAGATACAAATTTGGAGGCTTCTCTTCCTTCCTCTGGTTGCTTCCACATAGACCAAGAAATGTGTGGTGTGGAGTAGCGTGGTTGGCTCTTAGACTGTGTTGGGGATATATATATATATATATATATATAAAATCTCAACACACTCATGAAAATGTTACACCAGTCTGTGTAATCAGTCGTTTCACAATAACCCATTGTTTTGTATATAATCAAGACACCTTTGCTTTCACAGTGAATAATGCAATATACTGTATTTTGAAAAACATTGTACATGTATGAAGCGTTTAGGATGAACTGTCAAATATGACAACGTGTCTCCCCATGGTATGATGATGGAAAACGTGTCTCCCCATGGTATGATGATCCACTGATGGCTCTGGGTTTTGGGTGCCTGAATAATACCATTGTGTACCTACATGTCATATTTAATGGAGAACGCAGCACACAGACAGAGAAAGTCGTAATATTGAAAATCTTTGCCCAAGAGCTACATGAATGACTGTCAACATCAGGTGTCTTGCAACACTTTCACTACACTTGGAAATCTGTTATGTAGATACTGTCTTGTCACTGGTTTTGAGTGAGACAAAGGAGTACCGTTTTCTTATTTGCTGTAGGTGTAAGTTGTATAAGCGTCTCTCAGGTTCAAGCTTGCGTGATCGATGGTTGTGTATACTGCTGAACAGCCATTGAAGGTGCTGAGCAAACATTTATAGCACACACTTCCCTTTTTAGTAATCAATCCATATGTTGTTCTTCATTAACCCCCGAGGTTGCAGTATAGCGAGCATGGAACGACTAAAAGCAAATGTGTTAATGTCGACTCTATAGCACAACCTAGATATAGACGTGTACTGTAGGTCATACTCTGCTCCGTAGCCTGATGAGCACCTCCCCAGAAATGTAACCATGCACTATGGTGACGCACACCAACGATTGTAATTAGTCACCTTGGTAGAATTTTATATATACTATTTGTAATGCACCAAGCAAGGCAACACCGGTGTATCAGTGTTCCTTTTAAATACAAAGAACTGCATTCTACTTCTACAGCCCCTCACTGCACTTACCAGTTCTCCTCTTTCCAACACTGAAGCATCAAATATCCTGGTTACAGTATATTTATCCATTATCTGACATATCCTACAGATGCTTCTGTTGTTGACACATCTCAGAATTAATTTGAATATTGTGAAAATGCTTGTTCGTTAATTCATAAATTGATTTATGAATGAATTTATTCATTGCATGTAAAGTGAAATGTTTCCAACCTCTGTTAAACGTTTGATCAGTGTGGCTTATATCTCATGAATATCAGAAATCCCGTTTCTCAGATTGTTAGAATATTTCATAAGATTGAAAAATTAATGGATATGCAATACAGACGTGGCATGAGCTGGCGATGTTACTGAAGCCTATTAGTGGACTTCAGCTCATCTGTATTGCTGGGTCAGATGTTTCCCTTCTTCTACTTGACAGTATCCCATAGATTCTGACCGGTCAGTCATACCCAGTATCATGGTTAGCAAAGCATTTAGTAGTGAAATCTCTAAAAGCTATAAGCCATACTTAGACATTTTTCACTTTGTATGTAATGAATATGATCTATAACACTTTACCTTTTTCAGATTTAAATTATGAACAAAACATGTTCATGTTATTTTTAGGATGCACCTGTAGTTGACCTGTGTTCTCTACGGGGGATTTACTCCAGTGAGGAAGTGATCTGCTCGTCTTTCCTCCTTAAACAAACGTGAGTTAAATAAATGACATTAAACTCAGAAATGCTTCTTTTTGAACATTAATATTTTAGTAGTCTATTAGTCCTCGGTCAGGCCAGCTGTTGGGACACTTGTTCTCTGTTGATGTCTGTGCCTCTTACTGTTCCGCTTGTTCAAAGGGGATTAGCATTTGCATTTTGTGCCTTATTTAATATGCTATTCTGCATGTTTTGTACTGAGTTTAATTTACCTTTTTAAAAAAAATGAAGTTTAATAAAAACTGGGTAATAACTCACCTTGTGCAGAGGCTTAAACTCAATATAGCAGTTCAAACCACTGAGCCAATCGGGACTGAGTAAAGCAAATCAATTAGAATATGTTCACTAACCTTCTGTGACCTTCTGTGACCTTCATCCGTGCCTGTGCAGATCCATTGTGCAGGTGTTTGTAAAGCTGAGCTAGAAAATAAAAGAGCGAGGACATTTTCAGTAGTTCAGCAGGTAAACGGCGGCGTAATTCAGAGTTCAGATCAAGAACGTATAGACAGATTTATACAGGACGCTAAGCTACATTAATGAAGCTCAAATATAACTCGGTCATAGTGAACGGTTCCAGAGACCATCCCGGAGGGCGTCTGTCTGAGCTGAATCTCAACAGAAAGAGGGACATGCAGCAAGATGACGACCCAAAGTACACAAGTCGTTCTACCAAAGAATGTTCAAAGAAAAGTAAAGGTACTGACTGAAGGGTCACTTGCAGATCTGTAATATTGGATCATTTTCCTAAATAAACGTGACACTTTAACATTTTATCTCATTTGTTTGATTTGGTTCTAGTTATTTTGTGTGAAAATATGATGAAGAAATATAGAAACTAAAATACAATGGCAGGGTTCACAAGCTTAACAGGATCACTGTCTATAGTACAGAGCGATGCCACAGAACCATAAGGAACCATGTTTTCGAAGAGCCTTTAAAAGGACCAAGAACCTTGTCAAGTGACCATTCCTTTCTTTATATCACATAAGACTGTAATTGTTCTGTATATGGTTCCTGATAGTGATGTTCCCTTTAGTGAAGAACCCAAGATCCAAATGAAAGAAGGTGTTTATCTGATAGTGTTTTATATCAGTATTAGATGATGTTCTTATCTGCTGTTTAACACTGATATATAAAATACATCACAATCAAATTAATATAACCACACAATGACTTTATAAGCACTTTATTTGAACTATTCATTAACATCTACACAGATAAACATTAAAATGATGTTTACTACATAAGGTACTGGGACACCTGCTCATTCATTGTTTCTTCTGAAATCAAACGTATAAAGAGTTTATTCTGCTTTTGTTGTAGTAACTGTCTCGTCGCATTCAGTGAAGAATGTTAATGAGGTCAGGATGTTGGATGATCATCCCACCTCATCCCAACTCCCCACCTTATCCCAGTCGTACTGTATGGACCTCCATCATTCCAGAGAACATGGTTCCACAGCTCCACACCTGCTATTAGACATGGAGACAATAGAGTCATGTGTGTTTATCTGCTCCAGAGAGTCCTAATCTTTTGGAAGTACTTCTCAGGGACTAGACAAGTGTGCATTTGCACCTCTGTGTCAGCAATGGGAGCAGCTTAAAGTAGCTGAATGTGTTGATTAGGAGGAGTGTTGATGAATCTTTGGACAGTATCTGGATGAGGTACATGTTCAGTAAATACACTGAGGTTCAGCTGACTGTGGATCACTGAATTTTGAATGAAGTTGATGACCGTAACTGCGATGCAGAGCTGAGAGCAGCGGACCGGTGTTCTCCTTCCTGTCTAAGGTCCTCTTCAGCTGCTCCAGCAGCCTCTGTAGATCATCTGGCTCCAATAATTCAGCACCTTCTCTCTCTCTGAGACTCTCACTCTCAGACTTTAGCAGAGAAGACTGTCTATTCTTTTGATGCTGCAACATCTGCTCAATGTGGCAACATATGTTTGTCAAGAGAATTAGAACATCACCAGATGTTGAAGTTCTCCAGAGTCTCCTCTGATATTATCCTCTGTTCTTTTCTCACGCTAAAGCAGCTTCTTACTGCAGCCCAAAAACAAACGATGGAAAATGTGATTTCCACAAATAAAGAATAACCACCAGTGAAGACCACAAGCATCCGAATGAGCCCCGATAATTAACACTGATCCTTCTCTGTTCAGTATAACTGCTCTGTAGAACTTAATTAAAAACTGTTGGAGTTCAGGCTGATGTTCTTCATGCAGTCTTACAAACCTGTTGCTGTTCTCAAGATCTTCTAGAAGTGCTCTAACACACAAATATACACAGATCGGCCATAACATTAAAACCATTAACTACGATAACTGGGTCAGATCATCTGCAGATGGCAGGTCTTGTGGGGTGTTCCTGGTATGCAGTAGTCAGTACCTACCAAAAGTGAAAGGAAGGACAACTGGTGAACCATGACAAGGTCATGGGACACACTGATGCTCATGGAGGTCCCACCTCACAACTTACAGGCCTGTAAGAACCCGTTACTCTAGTCTTGGTGCAGATACTACAGGACACCTTCAGACGTCTCGTGGAGTCCATGCTATGAGAGGTCAGAATGCTTTTGGCGGCATTAAATATAAGGTAGGTGGCTGTAATGTTACGGCTGATTGGTGTGAACATGTAAGAAGGTTAGGAACAATTCCACTTCAACCCGTAATAAATGACTCGTTACACTGACCTGTCCTCAGCGGGGACGCCTGAAAGACGTCTTTATGTGACATCACCGCTGTCCGCGCTGCTCTCGGAGTTCTCGCTTCTTCCATGATCTAATTTCCCTGGAATATAATATTTATTACATTTCTAATGTTTTATTTAAGTTGTTCACAGATATTCCTACAATGTTCCAGACATAAATGTCTGAATCTGAATGCGGGTGTTGTTATGTTTATGTTACTGCGTGAATAAATGTCTGATTATTATTGTTTGGCATCCAGCTTGCTGTGGAACCTACTTACAGTACGAGACAGTTCAACAATAAGAAGATGTCCAACCTGGAGAAGAAGGTATTTACTCTGTAATCCCACTTCCTGTTTAAACCAAATAAATAAGTCTGTTGTGAAAGCTGGACGTATTCCTCGCGGGACTGTTTGGAATTGATGAACATCTCCGATTCCTATTTAAGCTCAAATGCTATGCAATGCTATGCTCAACTAACGTCCAACAAAGAAAAGAAAAGAAATATTTGTGAAAAACTGGACTTACCTGAACTACCTTCACTCCGCAGTGAGACTGACCTGTACTGGTTGTACAGTTTGTAATGGGCGTGAACGTGTCTGTGATTACAGTGTATTAAAGTCCAGTCCCCTTCTGCAGTGGTCAGTTTCACCTGTATCACACACACCCGTGTGCTCTTCATGTTTCAGGATCAGGACAGAAACATTTCTTTCTGTTTTGATTAATGACGATGAGTCACATGATGAGTAGCTCCGCCCACATGCATCTCACACCTGAGCACCAACAGGTAGATTCAGATGGAGATTAAAATGAGCTTAAAACTGCATTTCCTTGTAATTCTCCAGTTCAGGTGTGAACAGAGTGGGTTTGGTGTGAAACTCTACGTTCTAGATAGTAGACAGCGCTGTTGAATGCAGAGACACACAACCCATTTCTACTGAAACTGAATGGACCTGGTTCAGAATACGGTGTGACTTACTGTACCCTGACGCTGTCTTTAGTAAAGAACAACTCAATCGTAGTAGTGTGAAACATCAAAGCTGCAACATCAACGGAACCCTTCGGCTGCGACTGGAGTCAACGAGCTCAACGTCTTTGATTCTAAATCAAATCTCTGGCAGAGCCTCACAAATCACCATCGATATTCACCATCGAAACGTTCACTTTCAGAACACTTTAAAGCACCTAAAAGTAAACGGCACTGACCTCTATTCTGCTACACTACATGGACATTGGGACAGACTTCCTACTAGATTCTGGAACATTGCTGTGAGGATCTGATTGCAAACAGTGGAAAGAGTGTTAGTGAGGTCAGGATGTTGGATGATCACCATCCTAACTCTTCTCAAAGTACTGGATGGAGCTCCATCATTCCAGAGAACACAGCTGAGAGTTGCTGAATTAAAGCCGTGTCTGTAAACATGTGGACAAAGAGTCAATCAAAATAGAATGGAATGCAGACAACTTCACACCCTGCCTAAAGGTTCTGAAACCACACTGTTCTTTGGCGGAGGACGCTGGACACTCCTGTTCCAAAGACTACATCAATAACACAGGCATGGCACACACACAGTTGGGACTTTTATGGATTTGGGGGACTGGGGTGATGGGTTCTACAGGCACCACATACAGCACAGTAAACAGTGAGAAGCTGTTTCTCTCATAATGTTAACGTCCTTCATTACGAGGAGCTGGAAGTCCAGGCAGCTGGAAGGGGAACATTAAGATGAACCTAAAACACACGGACATTAAAAATCCTTCTTCAACTCGTTAGAAGCTCTATGTTTCCAGAACTACAGTTATAGAATTATTGTCCTCCCTCCGAACACACCGGTGTGTCTTTAGATTTTTGGAGTATTTGAAGCTGTTCCCACACTCTGCACAGTAATACGGCTTCTCTCCGGTGTGAACGCGCTGGTGTCTCCGCATGTGACCTCCCTCGTTAAAACTCTTCCCACACACGGAGCACTGGTACGGCTTCTCTCCCGTGTGAACGCGTTGGTGTCTTTGGAAAGTGGCGCGATGGTTGAAGCTCTTCCCACACTCTGAGCACTGGTAGGGCTTCTCTCCTGTGTGAGTGCGCTGGTGCTGCTGGAGAGTGTCGTGAAGACGGAACCTCCTCCCGCACTCCAGGCAGCTGTACGGCTTCTCTCCGGTGTGAATACGCTGGTGTTTGGTGAGGGTACCTTTCTCCGTAAAACTCTTCCCGCACTCTGAGCAGAGGTACGGCTTCTCTTTCGTGTGAGTGACCTCGTGCTTCTGGAGATTGCTGTGCTGAGTGAAGCCCCTCCCACACTCGGAGCACCAGTAAGGCCTCTCTCCGGTGTGAATGCGCCGGTGGACATAGAGACTACTCTGTCTGGTGAAACTCTTCCCACACTCTAAGCACTGGTACGGTTTCTCTCCTGGACAGATTTGCTGGTGTAGCTCAAAACCATCTTCAGGCTCTGAGCAGTGGTCAGCTCTGTCCATGCTGCTGTTTTGAACTGGGTGACCTGGAGATGTGCTAGTGTGGAGCGTATCAGAGAACACCTGCTGAGAGCAGATTTCTTCCGATTCGGACACATCTTCACACTTGATCTCTCCTAATTTCAGCATTTCTCTGAGGAGCAGATACGCGACACCAGGAGCAGGATTACCATTTAGTTCCTTTTTCTAGAAGAGAGAGAGAAACATTTCTGAGTGAAAACTGTTAAAATGGGACCTAATAGTTCCTTTACTCACTTGTCCTGCATCGCCGTGGGACCAGAGCCTCGCCACAATCGTTGGGCTCGAGGCAGGATGACGGCCGGCAGTGTAGGTACCACATGCAGTGCCCGGAAACCCTTCCGCACTTTTCATATTTCACCACAAACCTCGTGTATTTTATTGGGATTTTAGTGATAAAACACAAAGTAGCCAGTAAATGTGAGATGAAAAAAAATGACACCCTTGAATAAAACCCGGTCTGACCCACTTCAGAATCTCCTGATCACACAGCCTCAAGAAAACCAAGGAACACCCGACAGCTCAGGGATAAAGCTGTGGAGAAGCTTAAAGCAGAGTTAGGTTATAAAAATACCCCACGCTATGAACATCTGAGCACCGTTCCATCCATCATCTGAAAATGGATACCCAGACATGACCATCCACCTAAACTGGACGCCCAGGCAAGGAGTTCGATTTTTCTCTGGTCAGAGGAGACCGAAGTTTGAACTCTTTGGCCGAAATGCAAAAGAATTACCATCCTTCCCATCATGTGGTGGGAACGCTTCTCTTCAGCAGGGACAGGAAAGCTGGTCAGAGTCGACGGGAAGACGCAGGACAATCCTGGAGGAAAACCTGTTAGAGGCTGTAAAAGACTTGAGACCGGGGGCGGAGCTTCACCTTCCAGGAGGACAGCGTCCCTAAACATACAGGCAGAGCTACAATGGACTGGTTTAGCTCATGTGTTAGAATGACCCAGTCACAGTCCAGAGCTGGACTTTGTGGGAGGACAGCTGGATCCATACAAACGGATATGAAGACACTGAACATCCAGTCAGTTTTCCACTTCATCGTGCCAGTCTGTACTGGTTCATGTGGACAGTATACAGTACTGGTCACTGGTGGTCAGTAGTAGTCAGTGGTGGTTAGTGTTGGTCAGTAGTAGTCAGTGGTGGTCAGTAGTAATCAGTGGTGGTCAGTAGTGGTCATTTCTGCTTCACTGTTCCGCTCTGTACTGGTTTGAGCTGCTCTATACTGATTCGAGCTGCTCTGTACTGGTTCATGTGGACAGTATACAGTACTGGTCACTGGTGGTCAGTAGTAGTCAGTTGTGGTTAGTGTTGGTCAGTAGTAGTCAGTAGTGGTCATTTCTGCTTAACTGTGCCGCTCTGTACTGGTTTGGGCAGCTCTGTACTGGTTCATGTTGACAGTATACCGTACAGGTCACTGGTGGTCAGCACTAGTCAGTAATGGTCAGCAGTGTAAACCGGGCTGATGTGCTGAGTATGAGCGCGCGCGCACGGGAGGGGGCGGAGTCAGCGCTGCTCCACCGGTTTAAAGTGTCTGTCCATCAAAACCAGTATAAAGAACCAGTATGAAGCTCGTACCTGTCCTCCTCGGCTCGTTCTTCTGCGCTGAGCTCCGCTCGCAACTCCGCTCGCAGCGCCACCGCGCGGCCCGGCCCGGCATCCCGTCCCGCCGGCCCCGCCTCCTGCCTTCTGATTGGACGGCATTGTGTCCAGCTGTCCGCTCGGCCAATAGAGAGGTCGATGACGTCACCGTGTATTTTATAGAGCTCCACAACCATCAAAAGTTTCAGAACACCCAGTGATGGGGGGGGTCATAATGTTATGGCTGATTGATGTGTATTAATATGCAAATCAACAGAACAGAAATGTTTAATGATATGCAAATTCATACAATTATAATAATAAAGATCACACACGTCCTACAGACACCATTCTACCGTCGCGTGCGTCCATCGGTCACCAAAGCCCCGGGACCAACGTCAGCCTGGTCATACAGGCTTCACGGGTCGGCGTCACAGTCGGCGTCATAACCTGAGCGAACAGGTTTACGGCCTTTATCACACTCCGATCCACCGCTCCTCAGACCTAACACCGGTCAGACGTGTGTTAGGAGTCTTACTGGTACAGAAGAGTTACCCAGACTGGGAATCGAACCCAGTCTCCAACAGGCTGTGATGGCTCTCTGCTGGTGTGACCTGTTGCGCCACACCGACCTCTAATATAGACTCTACGTGAAGAATTCTACTGTAACATCTGAGTATACGTACGTCATGCAGGAACCAACAAAATGCTCTTCACATCTCAAACTCTTCTATGAAAACACTGGTGCAGGAGAGAAAGACTGGAAAGAGAATGCATGCATATTTACAGTCTGCTCTCAGACTGCTGACCGTCGAAGCAGGTCTCTGATTGGCCAGCTGGAGGAGGGGAGGGGGCTCTGATTAGAATACCTTCCTGCACTGACAGTAGATCAGCACAAGTCAAAAAGCAGTTACAGTGCTTCTTGTTCCTATTACCGTTCTGCACCAGGAGGTGACCGCAGCAGCACTTCAAACGTCGTTTGCACTCGTCATCAAATAACAGTCGCAGCCAGAGGGAATCAACTGCAATGTTCACTCAGTTTGGCAGTGGAACATCTTCAGTCACGATTCCAGAGACGACCACCGAATCCGTGTGTGGAGGCACCGTGGTCAGCACCAAAATAAATGGTTTGTTGTCACACATCCAGAAGGTCTGGTGTCATAATGTGTTCAGGTCTCGTCTTGAAGACAAAGATACTACGCCGTGGTCGGTCTCATCTCCAGATCTGTCCGTGATTGTAAATGTGTGAGATGCTATTGGACGCTCTATCAACACTCCACCCCTACCACACCATCTGCAGCACTGAGTGAGAACATTCAAGCTGCATGGGATGGATCATCAAAGGACACCATTAGGAACCTCTACACCTCCATGCAGAGACGTCTGGCGTGTCGCGTTAAACCCGACGCCGTCCTGAGAGACACCACTTCTGTATGAGTAGATCAATAAATATTGATCAGATCAGACTACAGTTATCATCAGTTATTGATCCTGATCACCTTTGACTGCAATCCCACACGTCCTTGCTATTTTTTGAAGATGAGGGTATCACAGTGTCAGTGTCTGATCACATCCTTTTTATTGCACAAAGCTGAGCCCCTACAACTGCCTCTGCCACCCCATTTCTTCAGTCCTTGAATCGTCACTGTTCCATCTCCTCTTTCTGCCCCTCCAACACCGTGGAAGCGTACCTGAGTGGACTGCTGCTCAGAGCTGGATCTTCTTCATTTTCACTGTAATCAGGTATGATAACCATGATTACAGAATTATCATCCTCTATCTTGGTGCACTTGTGTATCTTTAAACTTTTAGAGTACCGAAAGCTCTTTCCACACACGGAACAGTAGTACGGTTTCTCTCCCGTGTGAACCCGCTGGTGCGTTTGGAGGTTACTCAGCTGATTAAAGCTCTTCTGGCACTGTGGGCAGTGATAGGGCTTCTCTCCGGTGTGGATGATCTGGTGTTTTTTGAGATGACTGCTGTCACAGAAACTCTTCCCACACTCCGAACAGAGGTACGGCTTCTCTCCGGTGTGAATACGCTGGTGTACCTGCAGGTTGGTCTGCTGATTAAAGGTCTTGCCGCAGTCTGAGCAGACGTACGGTTTCTCTCCCGTGTGAGTGCGCTGGTGCAGCTGGAGGTTACTGTACCTGGTGAAACTCCTTCCACAGCAGGAACAGAAGTAGAAGCGCTCTCCTGTGTGCGTGAACTGGTGTTTTTTGAGAGCGTCGCTCTCTTTAAAAGTCTTGCCACACTCTGCGCAATCGAACGGCCTTTCACCTGTGTGACTGCGCAGGTGCTTCTTCAGAGTGCCTTTGTCAATGAAACTCCTGTCGCACTCTGAGCAGGGGTACGGCTTCTCTCCGGTGTGAATGCGCTGGTGGACTTGGAGATTGCTCTGGCGATTGAAAATCCTCCCGCAGTACGAGCACTGGAATATCTTTTCCACGGCGTGAGTACGCTGGTGTGATTTGAGATGATTCTCTTGTTTAAAACACTTCCCGCACTCCAAGCAACAGTACGGCTTCTCCACAGTATCATCCTGAACCTCTTCTGGTTTCAGCAGCCGCATGTGTTCCTCTGGTGGCATCTCCTCATGGGCACTGGAAGGAACATTTTAGAGAACAAGAAAAAAATGAACACAATGTAAATTACAGAAATTCTGCGTGACCATGAGCAATAACCCCCATCTGTATGACCTGTCCCCACAGCTGCACAGTGACCAATCTGCTGGTCAGAACTGCTGGTGAGAGATCAGTATTACTTTACGTGAACACAAGGACAAACAGCAAGTGTATTTCTACCTGTAGACACTTCCAGGCACTGAGGACAGACTGTCTATACTGACAGAGTGTGTCTTCATTTAACGCACTCATTTAAAATCTCACGAGACAATCTAATACCTCCACAATGAAGAATGTCTCCTGCAGGATCAGAGCTCCTCTCATTAGAACTGCATTGTGATGTCAGAGCTTGATTCTGTGGTCACTGACTAATCTTCACGTGGAGTATGTTTCGGATCACTGTCCAGCTGGAAGATCCAAGCTGCTTGACAGAGCAACCGCTTTCACCAAGGATGCCAATCACCCCACAACATCAAACACTGCTCTGATGATTCTCACCAAAGTCTTCTGGAGTTTGTAAACACGGTCACGGAACCCGTTCTTTACTGCTACAACAGTCACTTCCTTTTATTTCATTCAGGAACATATTTCCCAGCTGATCTGAGTTCTGTCAGTATGAGAACTGAATTAACGATCGGGTCCATTTACACGTTCAACTAAGAGTTTATGACTAGAACATTCTGTCCCGAAAGAGACACTATAGCCAAGCTCCCCACTGACACTCGCGGGACAGCAGCCGGGGCAGGCTGTTCCATTCACACGCTGTTGTTACGCACTGTATCAGCAATTGTGCCACATTTAATCAACTCTTCAGTGTCCAGTGTTCCTGGTATGTAGGACCCAGACCAGCAGTGCCTACCAGTAAAACTGATCTCCCAGTAAAGCTGATCTCACATTAAAACTGATCTCCCAGTAAAGCTGGTCTCCCAGTAAAGCTGGTCTCCCAGTAAAGCTGGTCTCCCAGTAAAACTGATCTCCCAGTAAAGCTGGTCTCCCAGTAAAGCTGGTCTCCCAGTAAAATCCCATTTGCTTAAAATTCGTACTCTTTAATGGTCATGGTTGAGATGATCAGATCTGATGAAGGATCAGTGGATTACTCAGATGTTTCTGACCCAAATGACACCAGAGTGTTATAGCTACAGCAGACTGATCAATACTCTGATCACTTATTGACTGTCTTCTGGACTGTGCTCCTGAACACAACTGACCCATGGACCTTCTGGAGCAGATAACCACAAACCTTCTAGCACCAGAACTCAAGCCAGGTGGACTAGAGGGGTATAAAGCCCCCCAGCACTGAGCTGTGGAGCAGTGGAGCTGAGTTCTCTGGGATGATGGAGCTCCATCAGCATTTTGATCATCCAACATCCTGACTTCACTAATGCAATCAGATCCTCGCAGCAGTGTTGCAGTGGAGACAGTTCCTGCAGCAGCAGAACGAGCAGGTTTCAGGTCTGAAGTGTTAATGAAGATCATCAGTAAAGCAGATGGTTAATGAGATCAGCGCTCCTGCACAAACCTCGGATCTCACACTGAAGGAGAAGAAGAGCTCCGCGCTGAGCTCCGCGCCGCTTTGTTCCTCCACCTCCTCCACCCAGCTCGGCCTGGAGCCAGCAGCCTGCTTCTGCCCGCGCCGCCGGACGGCCGGTCCCGGAGCGAGCGCCACCATGTGGCAGACCAGGACACACACACACACACACACACACACACACAGATCACTCCCGTTCTCCTCAAGCCCCCTCTGATACAATAAAGATCTCATAGTGGTTTCTATGCTGCAGCAAAGCAGCCCCAAACCATCACACTTCCACCACCATGCTTCTGTTACTGTGTCCAAACAATTCAACACATTGTTCCAGAAGTCCTGCTCTTTGTCTAGATGTCCTCTGGAGAACTTTAGTTTTGGTAGAAGCTGCACTGTGACATCAGCTGTGGTGAGAGATACCTGTAGATCTGTGATGAACATTGTAGGATCGTTGGATCTTCTGTACTCATCTTGTGGTTCTGTTCTTGGGCTGAACTTGTAGGACAGTCTGATCCGGTCATGTGGGCAGACGTTCTAAATGTTCCCCACTTGTAAATGTTCTGGACAGTGGAACGTCTGATTTCTAATTGTTCCGAGATATTTTTAAATCCCTTCTCAGACTCATCTGCATCTACAACCTTCTTTCTGAAGATCTCAGAGAGCTCTTTGGATCTGACCATGATGATCTCACTCACTTCAACAATCAAGAGCAAACCACACTAATATCTGAGGTTTAAATGAGACAGTCTCGTCCAAATTAGTAATAAATATGTTTATTTTTCAGTACATAAATTCACCACCAAAAAGGAAAGTGTGAAGATGTGCAGAAGAACAGTGTGAATCAGAAAACGTACATTTAAGGAACAAAAGAAATCTCTCCTGATCTGAGAGTGAAAGAAGCGTTTTATTTTTAACGGAACACCTCCATTCAACACGCGGCGCAGTCCAGAACCGGGTCCGAGTCCGGTGTGGGACACCGGTCTCTGAACTCTTAAACGGGTCTGCACTGACCCACACGTTATGATCAGAACCGCGGGGTCTTCGTAGTCTTTCCTGTGGTACAGCGTCAATTTAGGAGAGATTATAGCATCAAATCACTTTAACAAACACAAAGCAGTGACAAACACGGATCATTGAGGGGGTTCATTTTGATCATCGAGGTTTAAAGTAATAATCCCTTCAGTACCGATTCAGTAAAGAACAGTCTAGACTTCCCGTGGAACCGAACTGCAGCGTGTCCCTATCCACCAGGAGTACACAGGAGGGTACATTACAACAGCCCTTACGGTTCCCTGCAGACTGCGCTAAACGGGGTACAGAGATCCCAAACCAGACACGTCCCCCATCCTAACGGCACACTTGTGATTCTTCAGGTTCTTTAAATACCTGAAGATCTTGCCACAGTCCGAGCACTGGTACGGCCTCTCTCCGGTGTGAACTCGGAGGTGTTCTTGGAGATTACTGCGAAAAGAAAACCTCTTCCCGCACTCGGAGCAGCTGAACGGCTTCTCTCCGGTGTGGATGCGCTGGTGCTGGTGGAGGTGACTTCGCACGAAGAAGCGCTTCCCGCACTCGGAGCACTGGTACGGCTTCTCTCCGGTGTGAATGCGCTGGTGGACCTGGAGATTGCACTGCTGAGCGAAACTCTTCCCACAGATTAAGCAGTGGTACATGTTCTCTCCGGTGTGAGTGCGCTGGTGTAGCTGAAGGCAGCGGTTGGAAGTGAAGCTCTTTCCACAGGAAGAGCAGAAATACGGCCTCTCTCCAGTGTGAACCAGCTGGTGTTGTTTAAGATGACCGTTTTCTCGGAAGCTCTTCCCACACTCGGAACACTGGTACGGCTTCTCGCCGGTGTGAATGCGTTTGTGGACTAAGAGCATACCGCTCTGACGGAACCCTTTTCCACACTCCGAGCAGACGAAGGGCTTCTCTCCGGTGTGAATGCGCTGGTGTTTCGTGAGAGTGCTTCTCTCAGTGAAACCCTTCCCACACTCGCTGCAGATGTAAGGCGTCTCCCCGGTGTGAGAGCGCTGGTGTTGCTGGAGATAACGGTGTGTGGTGAATCTCTTGCCGCAGTACGTACAGCAGTACAGCCTCTCTGCTGTGTGGACGCGCTGGTGTACGTTTAGGGTCCGTTTGTTGGAGAAAGTCTTTTGGCACTGGGAGCACTGATGAGGCTTCTCATCTATAAGAGTGCACTGCATCTCCTGATGCATTTGAGAAGGTAGATCTGAGGAAACACTGGGAGAAGGAGAGTTTCTGTGGACGTGAAACACAAACACGATTCAGCCTTTATTGATCAGAACTGTAAGTGAAATATCAGGTAGTTTGAGACCAAACACAAATAAACTTATTAAAATTATTTTACAACAGCTTTATAACGTCACCCTTCCAACCAAACCCCGCACGCTGTGGGCAGTTACCTGCTGTTTTGTAGGCTTC
>CM067505.1:324895-346895 GCA_034509495.1 Acestrorhynchus altus
AGAGAGAGAGAGAGAGAGAGAGAGACAGTAAGAGAGAGAGAGACAGAGAGAGAGAGAGAGAGACAGTAAGAGAGAGAGAGAGAGAGAGAGAGACAGTAAGAGAGAGAGAGAGAGAGAGAGAGAGACAGTAAGAGAGAGAGAGAGACAGTAAGAGAGAGAGAGAGAGAGAGAGAGAGAGAGAGACAGTAAGAGAGAGAGAGAGAGACAGTAAGAGAGAGAGAGAGAGAGAGAGAGAGAGATGGATAGGAGCATTCAGAGACTCAGTCACTGGTAAGACTCGTTCTGCCATGAAAGCAAGAGTGATTCATCTCACCAGCAGGGTTAGAACAGTGGAGGGGGTTTTCTCCAGCAGCTCCAGAACCACAGACGACTCCAAGCTCTGCTCTAGATCTGGCCGGTTCAGCTCCTGCTCTCCACACACAGCCGGTTCTAACCCACCCGCCAGCCAGCCGGACAGAACCCTCACCCCATGTCTCTCCACCAGTGCAGGGTAACGGAAGATGAAGCGTAGGAGAGAGGGATAAGGGGAGGAGAGGGGAGAGAAGGAGAGAAGACTGGAGGAAAGAGCTTCACTGATGCTATTCAGAGCAGCCTGAGGGAGAACAGTAAAGAACCATGGCAAAGAACTGGTGTGTAGTGTGTTACCCAGTCTAAATCAGGACTGGTGTGTAGTGTGTTACCCAGTCTAAATCAGGACTGGTGTGTAGTGTGTTACCCAGTCTAAATCAGGACTGGCGTGTAGTGTGTTACCCAGTCTAAATCAGGACTGGTGTGTAGTGTGTTACCCAGTCTAAATCAGGACTGGTGTGTAGTGTGTTACCCAGTCTAAATCAGGACTGGTCTCCTGGGTTGATGCCAGCAGATACAGCACTGACTGAAGCACTGATAGAGGAATAGGGCCAGGCTGTTCCTGTAGCACACACACAAACTGCACTACACTGGAGAATATGGCAGCATCAGGCAGCAACCTGTAACACACACACACACACACACACACACACACACACACACACACACTGTCCTGTTAATAATTCATGTAAATGTTTCAATCCGATGTCACAGAACAGCTGGATACTGCAGAACACGGCTGCTGTGTTGAATCCCAGTACAGAACGGATCAGGTTGAAGTGTTTCCTGTTGTACAGCATTGCTGTGAGGATTTGGTTGCATTCGGTAGGGCCCTAAAATGTGTGCAATGTGGAGAACATGGATTGAGACATATTGGAAAGTATGAAATGAGATTGAAAAACATTGTGAATTATCCTAAAGCTGAATTTATTTAACAGCAAAACACGACGGTGCTCTAAAGTCTGAATACAGGCAACGGCTGCTCCGTCTACAGCTCTCAGCACTGCTAGATGTTGCTGTTGTATCGGTGCAGCACTAACACCAATATCCACCCTGAGGACGTTTCTACTGACGTTAGAAGAGTGCAGAGAAAAGAGAAAGGCCAGATTCTCCAACAAGGTGAAAAATAGTATGTTGCTGAGCAGGGAACATAACAGTTCCACGCTTGCTCTGAATTCTAGCCAATGAGAAGCTGTCTGCTGTTCTAGTCTATGTAGAGTTCTGTGCAGGTACATGCGAGGCATGTGGTTTTCCTCCGAAAATGAAAAAAGAAACAAGAAGCTGATTTTACTCCTCGTCTCTTTGATGAAGCGAGACACACCTGTCACCGTGCAGCAGTGAGAGATACAGCAGGTGCAACAAACACAACTGTTGGTTTTGATTTTCTGTGGGAACCTCAGCCAGCAGCGACGGCCAATCACACACATGAGAGCACAGGGACGGCAAGCAGTCCCGCAGGACATACTCCACCTCCTCTACACCTGAACAGAGAGAGAGAGGAAAAGGTGTAGTGATAACACATAAAAGGGAAATATTTAATTATTTATTGTGTGGCCCGGTACCAATTGTTCCACGGACCGGTACCGGTCCACGATAGCTGAACATCAGATTAACCCTGACGCTGGACTACAAAGCCAAATTTGGACCAGCACGTCTGTACTTGATGCCCTCCAGCATCAAGTACAGCTGGGCTTGACCCACCGTCCCTCAAGATGCAGGAAGACGAGCCTCCAGACACTCTTCTGTTCTGGAACCAAAGTGGGGGATGAACTTCTCCTGGGGGTCCGAACAGCTGTCTTCAAACGCAGACTGAAGATCATCTCTTTCAGAGCCTTTAACTCATTAAAGGTTTATAATTAAGTTGAATCTTATTGGGATCAAGGTCCAACCTGATATTTGTGTTTGGCAGCATCTAAGCTTGACCAGTCTCTGGATTCTAGTGTCTACAAACTAGAAATGGAAACGGACGGACTAAAGTCTATAATTATAGAACTACATTTGAGAAGAAGAGCTAATATACTGGACAGTGTGTGGAGAAACAAGGAGGTGGTCATAATGTTTTGGCTGATTTTATGTGCATATACACACTCACACACCTTGCTGGTGGCTGCTGGTCACAGGGTCAGGCTGGGAGAGCAGAGACACACACAGCTTCAGTAGAAAAGCACAGCAAGCTGCATTCAGAGATGAGTGTCTGAAGGTGAGAGAGGGAGCACTCTGAGTTCACAGGATTAAAAAGTGGTCACACACTGATCTGAAAAGTCCCAGGCACTGATTATTTCATTTCATTTTTTGTTTATTTGTGCTGTTTCTCTTTGTAAATAACGTGAATGTGACCAATGTTCTTTATACTGTCAGAGCTGCTGCCAGCTAAGACCTGTGTGGGCGTCTCAGATAACACAATGACTGACAGTAGTGTCTCCCTGGCAGCGTAAATAACCCAGGGCCACTGGCAGGTGAGTGACGCCGCTAAAGACGCTGCAGAGGCAGACGCAGACGCAGACGCAGAGGCAGAGGCAGAGGCAGAGGCAGACGCAGACGCAGAGGCAGACGCAGAGGCAGAGGCAGACGCAGAGGCAGACGCAGAGGCAGACACAGAGGCAGATGCAGAGGCAGACGCAGACGCAGAGGCAGACGCAGAGGCAGAGGCAGACGCAGAGGCAGAGGCAGACGCAGAGGCAGAGGCAGACGCAGATGCAGGGTCGGTGTGGATCAGCTCTACATGTCTGACTCAGATTTTGAAGAACAGAAGAAGAAAACCTCAGTGATTAAACCCCTCGTTCCCACCATCCCACCACCCACACACTATCCATTTCTCTATATTTATCTGCTACAGCTTCAGATGTTCCTCTAAACCTCATCAGACCCAACTGTTCCAGCCTGATTACAGCTGTGTGTGTGTGTGTGTGTGTGTGTGTGTGTGTGTGTGTGTTCTGTACCTGTTTCCTGGACACAGACGAGCTTTGTGTTCTAGAGCCAACCTAATGAATCCAGAGGAAGCTGAGAGAGAGAGAGAGAGAGAGAGTGAGAGAGTGAGAGAGAGAGAGAGAAAGAGAGAGTGAGTGAGAGAGAGAGAGAGAAAGAGAGAGAGAGAGAGAGACAGAGAGAGAGAGTATGTATCGTTTCTAATGCAGCAGAAACATGGATCTGAGTTTCTTTTCTTATTATTATGTATTTAATATCATCATATAAATATTGTTGAATAGAGATCAGGAGAACCGGGAAATGTAGCTGAACGCTGAACTTCTTAACATATATAGGCCTGTTCCACCAACATGGACCGTGTTCCATTCTGGGTCATGAACCTAATTTTGAACTGTTTGTCGCATTTCCACCAACAACAACAGGTTCTGGAAAAAAGTTCGTCCACATCGGGAACCAAAGATTAGTAGGTTCTCAGCTGGACCTGCTGTGGGCGTGTCTAGTTGTTTAGGACCAATGACACACCATTCGTCTTCTATAGTGTCTTCTACGTCTTCTTATCTCCAAAAGTCGATCCAGGTCTGTAACAGAACGAACGATCGCAGGTTGTCTATATGTGCTACCATCTTCTCACTTTTACTGAAGCCGTGCAGCCTCTCTGCTGATGACGCGTTCTGTAACACATCCTCGGTTCCACTATAACTGGTGTAAATGCGGGATGTTTTGTTAATAACACACCATTTAGTGTATGTGTGTACTTAAACATGTATTGTCGGTTCTAGATTAAAGAAGAACACTGAGAGGTTGATCTGAAGCGAGAACAGACTCCAGCATGTTTCAGATCAGTGTGTGTTCTTTCTCACCTAGTTTAGAGGCGAAGGCAGGTGTGAGCGTGGGACAGAGAGTGAACTGCAGAGAGAGTACGGAGAACAACAGCTGCAGCACCTGTGGACTGGGGACACGCTCACAAACCCTCTGCTCTCTCACACAGACACACACACACACACACACACACACAAAGTAAAAAGTTCACAGTGTGTATTATTTTACATGTGTGTAACTTTGGGAATTGTATTAGAGGTTCATTCTGGATGTCCAGCGTTATCGGATCTCACCGTGACAGTGGGGATGATTGCTGTATCGCAGCAGCGCAGCAGACACACACACAGAGACTCCAGTGTGTCTTCTGTCTGATCGTCTGGAGCCGTGAACGCGTTCTCCTTCACGCTGGCCGTCACACACTCCTCTGCCAGTCTGGACACACACACATGCAGAGACCCTGACTTTCTCTCAGTACACCTGAACAGCGAGACACACCTGTAGATTCCTGTTCATTACAGAACCACACAGTGCACTGCTGGATTCTTCAGTCTGATGTGTTTCAGTGTGAACAGGAGGCAGATTTACACCAGTAAACACATATTCAGTAGGTGCATTTCCAGTCTGCTGATGGAGTGACCACTAGAAGTCAGGTGGATCGTGCTGGTTCCTCCTCATTCTGTAACATTCCCTGTGTTCCATTAGAACATTAGTGAATTTATAAAGCCCCGCTGCTCGTTTATTCTCATTGCGGTTCCTCGAAAGGCATGGTCTGCTTGACTCTACCGAGCCCAACCCGCAGCCTGCCGTGTTTGGTGGAGATTGTCTTCTCTACAGCGTGCACGCAGGGCAATGCTGCATAACCTGACTCTCATTAGTGTAAAGTCCTGTAATATTACTCTACCGTCTTCGTCCACGTGCTCCTCTCACTTTCAGTGACACTGTATCCCCCAGCTGGTCCAAAACGGGGCGCTCATAGTGCAGTTTGAAGGACTATGTGCTATCCTGTGTTGACATATGGAGAATGGGTCTCCCTGCGAGTCTGGGTTCCACAAAATGTTTCTTCAGGGTGTTTTCCAGCTACTGAACTGAGCTGAAATTCACACTATTTGTGTATCACTCTGTGTGTGTGTGTGTGTGTGTGCGTGTGTGTGTGTGTGTCTGTGTGTGTGTGTGTGTGTGTGTGTGTGTACCTGCAGACCTCCTGGAAGCTAGTCAGGGCTTGGATTAAAAACACTGCTGCTCTGAAGGACTGCCCCCCAGACTCAGAATCAGAAAGCCACCTCTAACACAACACACAGCGAAACACAGAAAACACAGGTTATTGATTAGGGCTGTGTGAAAAAATCAATATATCAGAGCACACAGTTCTGATTGGATAAAACGTTCACTCTTCTTATATTCACACATATCTCCTTGATTAGTGTATCTCAATCTTCTGATTATACGTATCATATTGCCAGACTCTTCTCGAAACACAGCCCTACTGATTACTGTCTAACAGTGACCTCCACAGGGACAGGCATACACACACTGACCCTGCGGTGTGAGGTGATGTGTGAGGGTAGCTCTGCACATCTGGAGGTTAAAGTCTCCACTGTCCTCCTCAGCTCTCTATAATGAACCGGACTGCACTGATGATGGACCCTGTACACACATACACACACAATCACGTCTGAAAAGACAGTGTCACAGTTTATCCTGCAAACAAAATAAGACAAGGTGAAAAGACAGGGCTTTATTTACGTTGTTAGCCCAATGCTGTAACAAAGGCTCTCACACTCTGATACAGTGTCATATACAGCTTCATTCTCATACGGTTAATCACACTGACTTCTCTACTTCACACCAACTACAGCAGGACATTACAGATACACAGATTTCACCCTTCAGTGGTCACAGCACTGCAGTCACACTGACATGGTGGTGGTGTGTTAGTGTGTGTTGCTGGGACGAGTGGATCAGACACAGCAGTGCTGCTGGAGTGTAAACACTGTGTAAACACTGTGTCCACTCACTGTCCACTCTATGAGACACTCCTACCAAGTGTCTCCACCTTGTAGATGTAAAGTCAGAGACAGAAGCTCATCTGTTTCTGCACAGTTTGTGTTGGTCGTCCTCTAGTCCTTCATCAGTGCCCACAGGACGCTTTCGGCTGGACATTTCTGATTGGAGGACTGTTTTAATGGGGTCTAGATTTTCTACGCTAATCACTCTTATTGATCAGAGAAAGGTGTGTGTGTGTGTATGTGTGTGTGTGTGTGCATGTACTTGAACAGTGCTGTTGCTGCCTGTGCTGCCTGTGTAGACACTCTGAAGCAGGTAGATGCCACACCCACTTGCACAACTTCAGACACGCCCACAAAGCCAGGAACAGTGGGGAACAGACGCACTCCTGTGGGCTGTCTGAACATAACAGTTATTTACTGAGCAGGTCAAAACTTTTTACATAATAATAATGATAATAATAACAATGATAATATGTAACAATGATAATAATAATAACAATATGACGATATAATATGTGTAACAATAATAATAATAATAATAATACTTGATAATAACAATATATAATAATAATAATAATAATAATAATAATAATATTAACAATAATAACAATATAATAATAATAATAACGATAATAATAATAATAATAATATAATAATAATATGCGATAATAATAATAACAATGATAATAATAATAATAACAATAATAATAATGATAATAATAATAATAACAATAATAACAATATAATAATAATAACAATAATAACAGTATAATAATAATATGCGATAATAATAATAATAACAATATGTAATAATAATAGCGATAATAATAACAACAACAACAACAATAATAATAATAACAATATTAATATAATAATAATAACAATAATGACAATTAACAATAATAATAACAATAATAACAATATAATAATAATAATAATAAATAATAATAATAATAATAACAATGATAGAATAATAATAATATGATAATAATAATAATATGTACTTGATAATAATAATAACAATGATAATAATAATAATAACAATAATAATAATGATAATAATAATAATAACAATAACAACAATATAATAATAATAATAACAATAATAACAATATAATAATAATAATAACGATAATAATAATAATAACAATGATATCATAATAATAATAACGATAATGATAATAATAATAATAATAATAATAACAGATATCAAGTAGATATTTGTGTGTGTGTGTATGTGTGTGTGTGTGTATGTGTGTGTGTGTGTGTGTGTGTGTGTGTGTGTGTGTGTGTGTGTGTGTGTGTGTGTGTGTGTGTACCTCTCCAGTATAGTGGTAGAGCTGCAAGCCTGTTTCTGAACCTCTTGATTAGGCAGTTTCAATACTGCTTTCAGACTACGCACCAGAGACTCAATTCCCTAACACACACACCTTACGTGGCTGGGATTGAGTGCCTATTTCTGTGTCCCACCTGCTGTGTTCTGGGTCAGATCATGCTCCAGCTGTCCAGTTGTCCGGCCGGACGCGTCACTGTCACACATATGAAGTGACCCGTTTTAATCCTCCCCTGATCTTTGTGTACAGACATTAACTTAACGTAGAAGAAACCTTTCTCAGACACAGTTCACTGTTAGAGGAATGTTCTGCAGTACAGACAGTCTTTATATAGTATCAGGATTCAGTCATAACTAGTGCGTACTGCTGCGTGTGTCTAGAGAAGTAAATCCTGCCTCTGGTTGACTGTATTATTAATAAATGAAATGGAGACACCAGCTCAGCTTTGCACGTGAGCAGGTGGTGCACATGAAAAGAAGCATGGTGTCCTCACACAGCAGCAGCAGGCAGCTGTACACGACCACAACGGGACTTCTAGGTACAGTTCAACCGCTCAAACAAGAACTCTAACAGAGGAACAACGGGGGACATTTTACAATGCACATACAGCCCTTCACCCTTCCAAACCCCTATCCAATTAAATCAACCCCCGGCAACAATAAAACATCTCCCAATACAACTGTATCACCTCCTACTTTAATTAAACTCCTCCCCTACAATATAAAACCTCCCAATAACTGTATCTTATCTACACTAATTAAACTCACTCCCCTACAACCTCAAAACTCTGTCTAACTATCACCTCTACTTTAAATTAAACTCCTCCCCTACAACCTCAAACCTCAATACAACTGTATCACCTCCTACTTTAATTAAACTCCTCCCCCTACAACCTCAAAACCTCCCAATACAACTATATCACCTCCTAATTTAATTAAACTCCTCCCACTACAACCTCAAAACCTCCCAATACAACTGTATCACCTCACTAAGCACAATTAGCTCACTCTACAACCTCAAAACCTCCCAATAACTATATCTGCCTCCTACTTTAATTAAACTCCTCCCAGTGCAACAACAGCCCTCCACTATATTTAAACCTCCACGTGCAAGTTCCCTCCTAGTTTAACTGAAAACACTTCATTACAACAAATCCTCCCAGTACAATAATATAGTGGGCTCTGCAGTACAATTAATTGCATACTGGTACCTGACTAATGAAATCTGCATGTATGAGCAGCAGTGCAGTACTGACTGGGGAAGTGTGTTAGTACAACAGACCACACACTGAACACTCACTACCTGCACTCTCATCACCACCCAGCAACAGCACAGAGAGAGAGAGAGAGAGAGAGAGAGAGAGAGAGAGGAGAGGGCAGAGAGGCAGAAGAGAGAGAGACAGAGAGAGAGAGAGACAGAGGCAGAAGAGAGAGAGAGACAGAGAGAGAGAGAGAGAGAGATTATTCATCATCCCTTTCAGAATGTTGCTGTTTCATTAATAATTAAACAGCGCCCTCTACTAGTTTATTAGTCAATTAGTTAATTATAGCTCTAAGGATTTCAAACTAAAGGTGTCTTTCTTTGAGACACACCCTCTTCAGGATGAGCAGCAGTGAGCTGGGTTGATAGACAGTTCAGTACACTGAGACTCCTCCTCTTCCTCGGTGAATTGGAGTCTGATTCATCATCAACACACTGCCTCTCCCCCTGCAGCATCAGCAACAACAGACCTACACACACACACACACACACACACTATTTAATAACTTTGGTATCCAGGGTGATTATATTTCAACAAGAGAACTGACAGTAAGAGAATGACCCACAAGTTAGCACACACACACACACACACACACACACACACACACACACACATGTTGTACAAAACCCTGGTCCAGGCCTCACTCTCACCGAGACAGTTGATGGTGAGCCGTAGTGAGCAGGAGTGTGTGAGTGTGTGTAGCAGTAACACACACACTCTGTCCCTCAGTGTGTGTGGCAGAGACTGCAGTGCTGCCTCCGACACCCAAACACCACGCAGCACGTAACACACTGCAGCCTTCAGTGCTTCATCGGGATTTAGCAGACACACACACATACTCTCCAACACAGACACTGTGAGTGAGAGAGGGCGAGACAGACAGACAGACAGACAGACAGAGGGGACATTTAGGGGACAGATTTGAGTGACTACTGATGTCCACTGGCCTTCAGCGTAAAACTGAAGATAAGAATTGAGTCTGAGTGACTTAATGAAGGGTTACGGGGGACACTGGGTCTGATCACAGTGCGTGTTTGTGATGCTGATGAGTTGTGGTCAACATCAGGGCCAGAAAGAGACGAGATCCAACAGCTGCAGAAATGTGAAGTGCAGGGAGCTTTCCTCCAGCCCCTCACCCAGCTGAGAGAGAGGAACGATTAGATATCAAGAAATCTAAAAAAAATCACAGTACTGTAACTGCAGGAGGAGGAAGTCATGCTCACATCAACAAGGGTGTGTGTATTGTGTGTGTGTGTGTGTGTGTGTGTGTGTGTGTGTGTGTTTTACCTGGGTTTGAAGCTCATCCAGTACATGCTGCACAAATTGTTCTCTCTTCAGATCCAGCAACAGCTGAATCAGCACTAAAACACAAACACACAAACACACACACACACACACACACACACACACACACACACACACACACACACACACACACACACACAATCACACTAGTACACATTTAATTTACTTTTTTGGCTCGAAAACAGAGGCACTGCACACATTACATTATTCCTTTTAGAAGAGACAGAGAGAGAGAGAGAGAGAGAGAGAGAGAGACAGAGAGCGAGAGAGAGCGAGAGAGAGAGAGAGAGAGAGGAGAGAGAGAAGCGAGAGAGAGAGAGAGAGAGAGAGAGAGAGAGAGAGAGAGAGAGAGGGCAGAGAGCGAGAGAGAGAGAGAGAGAGAGGCGAGAGAGAGAGAGAGAAGACAGAGAGGCGAGAGAGAGGGCAGAGAGAGAGACAGAGAGGCCGAGAGAGAGAGACAGAGGCGAGAGAGAGGACAGAGAGAGAGCGAGAGAGAGAGAGAGAGAGAGAGAGAGAGAGAGAGAGAGAGAGAGAGAGTAATAAAGTAAAAAGAATAGTGAATGACCTTGAATAACCTGCTCCAACACAGCTGGATCTTCAGCACACCTGAGCATCTCTACAGTGCAGGAGAAGACAGATGTTAAATCACCAAACATCAGCATATGAATTCAGTCCTTATCAGTTCACAGATTGAATCAGTCCTGCATTGAAGCCAGATGTCTTCAAGCAGAGCAGATTAGTCCATTAGTCCATAAACACCTGAATAAACATAAAGGTATTATTTGGAAAATGTGTGTCTTACTCAGTAGAGAGGAGATGAAATGAAGACAGACTGTCTCATCCTGCTGCAGGATGTCTCTCACCAACCCTGTGACCTTCAGCAGCTCTAGAACTCCAGCCAGTGCCACAGATTTACGCACAACCTGCAGGAAGAGGGGAATGTATAAACAGAATGTATAGTCAGTAAGTGTATGTTTTGAAGGGTGTATGATGTGAGGGTATATATTGGCCTCTGTTAGATTCAGACTGTATAACTTAAGGGTGAGGGTATAGAATCAGGGTGTATAATGTGAGGGTATATACCCGGGGTGTATAATGTGAGGGTATATACTCAGGGTGTACAATGTGAGGGTATATACCCGGGGTGTATAATGTGAGGGTATATAGTCAGGGTGTAAAATGTGAGGGTATAGATTTGGGGGTATAATGTGAGGGTATATAGTCAGGGTGTATAATGTGATGGTATATACTCAGGGTGTATAATGTGAGGGTATATACTCAGGGTGTATAATGTGAGGGTATATACTCAGGATAGGATAGGATAGAACTTTATTGAATTACTTATTGACTTATTATTGAATTAAGGTTCCAGCAGCAACATAAGTACAGTACAGAAAGGTAGAACTAGATAATTTAGTAAAGAAACACTATATAAATCAGGGTGTATAATGTGAGGGTATATACCGGGAAGTCTGCTCTGAGCAGCTCCAGCACACAGGCCAAACAAAGCCCGCGCGCGCTCCAGCGAGGCTCGTGTCTGCGGTGAATCTTCTCCACAATAATATCCAAATTCGACATTTTATCATATATATATATATATATATATATATATACTCTTAGTTTAGCAATTGTACCTGAGATTTTACCTCTGAAATCCAAAATCTTTCGGACAGTTCAGGGTTTTCAGCGCTGATCTGTTTGTTCAAGACAGAAGCTAACAGGCTAATGTGAAGGGTTATGCTAAGCTAACGTTAGCAGCTGCTGAGGAGATTGAAACGATCTATTTATTATTTAATTAAAGGCTGTGATTTAATCTAAATACATACACAAACAAATAAAATATATATATACAAACAAATACATAAATAAAATACACAAATAAATACATAAACAAATACACAAATAAACAGATACACAAACAAATATAAACTCAAATAAAATACACAAATACATAAATACAATACATACACAAATAAACAAATACACAAGTAAATAAATACAAACAAAATACACAAATAATACACATACACAAATACATAAACAAAAAATACATAAATACAAAAAACACAAATAAAATACACAAATAAACAAGTACATAAACAAATACACAAGTAAATAAATACAAACATAAAATACACAAATAAACAAATAAACAAATACATAAACAAAAAATTCATAAATACAAAAAACCTCCATGAACAGATACATAAATAAACACATACACAAATACAATAATAAAAATATAAATACATAAATAGATAAATACATACATCAATAAATAAATAATTACATAAATAAATCCATATATATATATATATATATATATATATATATATATATATATATATATATATATACATATACATACATGAGCCTGACTTCCTTCTGACCTTGAAAGTGACCATGTGGGTGGTCTTCCAACGGCACAGTCCATGATGTCAGCATAGTTTTAGGTATACCAAGGAATCAGAATTGATAGCCATCTTACTAGTTACATTTGCTTAATTCTATTAATGCTTTATACTTTATGGTATTAAAAAGAAATGTAGTGTCTATAATACTGGTGTTGTGTGTGTATATGTGGCCAAGACCCACTATCTGACCACCCTCAATTAAGGGATGAGAGCAACCTATAAATAATGAAATTATAAACACAAACTATAGTAATGATGTGAATTCACTGTAGTAAATGCTGTAGTGTTACTATAGTTCTACCATTACATTCACTGAGCTGATCTCACACACTGAATACAGAACGTAGAGAAAGTGCTGGGATTCCCCTGTGATATCAGAGTGTATGAGTGACTTCCTCTTTTGGCCACTTCCTTGGCGGCATCTTTCAAAAAACAAACTGACAGATGCGATGCGACTCGTGCTCCTTCGTTTGGGTATGTTTTTGTTTTATTGTGTAAAGTGATTGTAGAAACAGGAACAGAGGGCTGGGATGAGGTCAGTGCAGTATTAGAGAGTGTGATCAGTAATAGTGCGAGTAACTGATGGGAAAACTGGATATGAATAGTCATGTTGTGCTGAAGCTGAAACTGTGAGCTGGACGATTCACCAAAACCAGCAGAATACGGTTCTACCTTAGTTCTTCAGATATAATTCCGACTATGGAAATTCTACTCTTCACCATCAGCACCCAGTCTGGAGCCCAGTTAGACCCCAGTTCACCATTTCTGATGTGAACTGACTGAGCTGAGTTATGGCTGTAAGAAGAGAAGAATGATGTTAATCTCAGTATTGATAATATTTTGTGGTCATTGTTATATTTATGGTGCCATTAATGTGGTAGTGCTAGTTTTCCAGACCAGGAATCAAACCCCATGTGCCCACGTGGTGTGGTGGTGTTATCTGTTGCACCACACCAACCCACACCAACCCATTTCCCATTCGTCCTCACTCTGTTTACACAACCACTTATAATACTGTTTATCTGTTTCTGAAGATTTTCCAAACTGAACCATGGCATCAAAGAGAGTTCTAGAAGAAGTGGACAGTGACAGTGACGACAGCATTGATGGAAACCGTCCAAACTTCTCTGTTAAGAAAAAGTTACTGTCACCGTAAGTGTTTTCTCCTCTTCTGAATAAGAGTGAAGCTGTCATAGATCTTAATTCTGATTATCTTACATGTAAATATCTGTGTCTTTGATAGAGGACTTGCTGATGATCTCCTGAAGAACAGCAACAGATTCATGAAAGTTTATGCAAAACATCTGCCGAAGCTCCAGCAGATCATCTCCCAGCTGTTTAGGAGCACAGTGGCGCATATAGATAGAACCATCAGAGAAGCTCAGGGAGGCATGGGTGGTTTTACAGCTTTAATTTGTAGAGTTGGACAGAATCTTTCAGCTGAAGACGTCTTACTGGGTCCCTCCACTTCTGCTGCTTCCTTCTCTTTTTCGGGGTCTGGAGGAGAAACCGGATACAGAACCAGAGAGGAACTACTAAGACAAGCTGAAAGGGCTGTGGAGACCTTCCGTACATCAACTAGAAACATGAACACCCACCTGAAGAACGTATGTAGCAGTGTTGAGAAGATCCTGGAGTATCAACGTGATGAACAGTCCACATCACTCAGACGTGACCTAGATAAGCTCAGAAAGTATGAAGATTCGTTACCAAAACTTGCTGAAGCTTTTAAGCCAGAAGACCTGGAGAGATTTTTAGAGCAGGCGAGGAGAACTTTGGGAACAGAAGACAACTTAAATTTTTTGCTTCAAGGTCTAATCAATGTCCTTCGTCTCATCGCCGGTTTTGTGTCTGAAAATTACAGGACACTGAGAGACTTTGACCAGTTGAAAGATCACCATGTTGTGCAGGAGCATGACATGGGAACAAGAGCAGGAAAGTTTGTTTGTAAGATGAGAGAAACACTCAACAAGTTACGAAACACCTTAAACGAACTGAGTTCTTCACAAACAGGGATTGAAGGTGTCCTGATACCCAATCTCAACCAGTACTTTACAAAGAGAGAAACTGATTAAAATTATTATAAAACACAGCATTAAACTGCCTGAGCAGATCATTAAACAGGACACTGTTGTATATTAAAAGAAACTTGGACCCTTTCTCCAGTGTTCTGTGGACAGCGTCCTGTGGGCAGCGTCCTGTGAGCACTGATGAAGGACTAGAGGACGACCAACACAAACTGTGCAGAAACAGATGAGCATCTGTCTCTGACTTTACATCTACAAGGTGGAGACACTCGGTAGGAGTGTCTGATAGAGTGGACAGTGAGTGGACACAGTGTTTAAACACTCCAGCAGCTCTGATGTGTCTGATCCATTTGTACCAGCACATCACATTTGTCCCTCCACTTCTGCTGCTTTCTTTTCTGATATGGGGGATGGAGCTGCTGCTGGTGGGGAATCAAAGCACAGAGGCACAACTAAAGAAGAGCAACAAAAGAAACTGGAGATTGAAAAGGATCTGGAGTCATTCGAAACCAAAACTGGAGAAGTCACTTTCCACCTGGAGAATATCTGTGGCAATGTTGAGAAGATCCCGGAGTATCATCATGATAAAGAGTCTTCCTCACTCAGAGCTGACCTAGAAAAGTTCAGAAACTATGAAGATGTTTTACCAGAACTTGCTAAATCTTTAGAGCCAGAAGAACTACAGCAGGCGAGGAGAACTGTGGAAAACGCAGATAAGGTCCCAGCATTCATTAGGATTCTACTCAGTTTGTCTTCCAGACGGTTTGATTTTCTCTGTGGTTTGTCTGAAAATTACAGAACACTGGTAGACTTTGATCAGTTGAAAGATCACTGCACAGTGCAGGAGAGTACAATGAGAACAGAAGCTGGAGTGTTTGTTTATGAAACGAGACAAACCCATAATCATTTACTGAACAACCTAAATGAACTGAGTTCTTCAAAAGCTGGAGTAGAAAGAGTCCTAATACCCAGTCTCAACTTTACAAAGAGAGAAACTGAAGAGGGAAAGAGAGGGCAGTTAAATGAATCCCATCCATCTGACGTTTACTAAACCATTAGAAATTTCATACACTGTTTAAAATTACACATAAATCTACACTGACACCTACCGCCAGAGGGGGGCGCTCTGTGTGTGTGTGTGTGTGTGTGTGTGTGTGTGTGTGTGTGTGCGTTGTAAAGCCTGAAAAGTTTATTTTTTATATTTTGCTGTGAAATGATTTGTAATAAAATCTTTTACAATGACTTTTATTTCCCTCTCCTGTAAAGTTGCTGTTTAAACCATTTAATTTGATTTCAGGATTAAAACTAAAACACTAAACGTGAAAGAGAAAGAAAGAATGAAGGAAAGAGGACATCTGAGTGTCCCCGACAGATAGAGCCCTTCAGCACTGGTCCGGGGGAGAACAGGAGGAAAGTCTTTAACATTATTCTGGGAACACATTACATTTATTACAACGAAATATTAATTTAACACAGTAAAGACCGAGTGTCTCCACCTTGTAGATGTAAAGTCAGGGACAGAAGCTCATCTGTTTCTGCACAGTTTGTGTTGGTCGTCCTCTAGTCCTTCATCAGTGCTCACAGGACGCTGCTCACAGGACATTTCTGATTGGTGGACTGTTCTGAAATGACTCATCACCTTCTGATGCATCTTGAGAACATAGCTGGAGCCAAAACTCATGTGGGAATTTGTGTGTGTGTGTGTGTGTGTGTTTGTTGCATTTCTCGTAAAGTTCAGTAGAGTTTCAGTAGAGTCTGGTTTGGCTGTTTTTGTTGACCACAGACATCTAGTTTAACCACCATGTAAAAGCACACACACACACAGGCGCGCACACACACACACACACACACACACACTATGTCTGTGGTAAAAGTGTGTATTCACATGGCTAAAACTGACAGTGATACCTGAAGACCTTTTCACATAATATATATATAGACCATAGATACACAACATGTCCAAAGATATGTGGACACCCCTTCTAATGAATGCATTCAGTTGCACACACAGCTGGTCTCGTCCGACGGAGAAACAGTTTCTCCAACAAACCCAGAATAAACTCTTTTTAAAACCCTTGATTTCAGAAAAAACACACTGTATATTAAATTCATGTCATATTTTGTTTACATTATGCAGCAATAGTGAGTGAGCAGCTGTCCCGATACTTTTGTCCCTGTGGTGTTTTATTGCTGGGTCTGCTGTGACTGTTCTCACTGGAACCAGTGTTTGATGTTGAGCTGAGTGATGAGATCTTTTTATATCGGCTGCAGAACCCTGAGTATCCGTCAGCCACCCCAGGGGTGACACCTGCACACGCTTTCCATTCACTGTGATATGAATTATAAAGGCATTATCAAAGTGTACAGATAAAGGAGTGCACCTATTTATGTGTGTGTGTGTGTGTGTGTGTGTGTGTGTGTGTGTGTGTGTGGCTGTCTGAACTGTGAAAGCCACTTCCTGTATCTTCTTGCCTCACTGTTCTCAAATACTGAGCAACATGTTGGCAGACAGACTCTCTCTCTCTCTCTCTCTCTCTCTCTCTCTCTCTCTCTCTCACACACACACACACCTACACACACACACACACACACACACACACACACACACATTTCATTATTTCTGCAGATATTTCTTAGAGCTCTGCTAAATAAGGGGGCTTCGATTTCTCACTCAAAGCTGAAAGTTTCACATTTTTTATGAGAAAAAAACGTAAGATGAGCTTAATATTAAACTTTAGTCTAAAACAGTTTGTTCTTGAATGTACAAACCGTCGCCGAGGAACTTCAGCTTTATGTCACCATGACAGATGAAATAAACTGAAATAAACAGTTATTAATAATTATCATTAATATCACTGAATGTAAGCTGAACGTGGGGTTTAATAATGTGAATAAAACCTTAATATCCGTTCCTGGATGATAATGTACAGGAGGACATACTCAGCTCTGAACAGCTGCTGTGGGGACTGTGATGTTCAGTACCAGTCTGAAACTGCCACTGGTTTTATTGCTGGAAGAGGAAAATGTCCTGCAGTAGGTTTAAGACACGGTGACACTATTCCCAGTTTGGAGACAGAAATATGACTGGGTTTGTTTTCACTCAAAGTGGGTTGTGGTCATTCAGAGCACAGGAAAGTGACGTATGGCTGCTCTCATATGGGGGTGTGTGTAAAGTGGAGTGAGGGGAGTGTAGACTGTGTGTGTGTGTGTGTGTGTGTGTGTGTGTGTGTGTGTGTGTGTGTGGAAGAGACTCAGACAGTTTAGAGAGAGAGAGAGAGAGAGAGAGAGTGACAGAGAGAGACAGAGAGAGAGACACAGAGAGGCAGAGAGAGAGAGAGAGAGAGAGAGAGAGAGAGAGAGAGAGAGAGAGAGAGGCAGAAAGAGAGAGAGAGACAGAGAGAGAGAGAGACAGAGAGGCAGAGAGAGAGAGAGAGAGAGAGAGAGAGAGAGAGAGAGAGACAGAGACAGAGAGAGAGACACAGAGAGAGAGAGAGGCAGAAAGAGAGAGAGAGAGAGACAGAGAGAGAGACACAGAGAGAGAGAGAGGCAGAAAGAGACACAGAGAGAGAGAGAGAGAGGCAGAAAGAGAGAGAGAGACAGAGAGAGACAGAGAGAGAGAGAGACAGAGAGAGAGAGAGAGAGAGAGAGAGGCAGAAAGAGAGAGAGAGACAGAGAGAGAGAGAGACAGAGAGAGAGAGAGAGAGAGACAGAGAGAGAGAGAGAGACAGAGACAGAGAGAGAGACAGAGAGAGACAGAGAGAGAGAGAGAGAGAGAGACAGAGAGAGACAGAGAGAGAGAGAGAGAGAGAGAGAGAGAGAGAGAGAGAGAGGTAAGTCTGTTTATTTTAATTCTGATTTAAACAGTTATTATGTTATTAGACTGTAATTCAGTTCTGAAATTGGATTATTGATTAAGCAGCTGAGCTTTTAGTTGAGGACCATCAATAAGAATGGAGACACTGTATGACTGAGACATGTCCAAAAGTTTGTGGACACCCCTTCTAATGTACACACAGCTTGTGTAGTTCCTGTAGAGAAATACTGCCAATAGAATAGGACCTTCTGGGGCAGATAAATATACATCAATCTATTGTGTAGATTACGAGAGGAGAGAGAGAGAGAGAGAGAGAGAGAGAGAGAGAGAGTGAGGGGTGGGAGAAGGGTAAGAACATACAGCATTAGGTGGGGGAAAGAGAGAAAGAGAAAAGAGAAAAATAGACCAGAAGAAAGAAGAAGAGTGAAAGCAGTGTCCACAATACTGGTTTTAATGCACCGTTGTCCAGCTGCCTGTACCCTCGGGGATTCCTGTACTGTGTGAGCTGATTCAATCCAACTGGACGCAGTTCCAGTTCCAGAGATCTGGAAATCTGTGGACGTGACCATATTGTTTACTAATCAGTAATAGTAACTAGATGGTAATAGACCATTCTGTAGCTATCCAGGCTAAGCTACAACTTCCAAACATGGTGGAGGTAGTTACACTCTCTAAGGCCCTCAGAGCAGCAGCTGTTCAGAACACAGAAGCGTTTGTTTTTCCCGTGTAGGAAATGACTGAGGATTCTGGAAAACATGGAAAGAGAAGTGATTCCGTGACAGGTTTACCTCTGTTCATGTGAAAGCTAGACTGCTCTCACTGACAGGTTCTCACTTCCTCAGCTTGGACTGAATGAAGGGCAAGAGTGTGAGAAAGTGCTGTGTGTGTGTGTGTGAGCGGTATTAAGAGATTATGTTTCTCAGCACACACACAGACGAGTGTGTTCAGTGTGGGAATCAGAGTGTGTAATGTGTTGGTTTTACGGAGGACATGGTTAAACCCGGCTTTATAAACACACAAACAGCCTCTTTGAGGAGATATGGAATACACTCCAACTGCCCTGTATGGACAGAAGTAGTGGGACGCCTGCTCATTCGATCTACAGGAGCTTTAATATGGAGTTATATCAGCTGTAACAGCAGCTCTGAACTCGGTTATTGGTCAGTAGAGTGCAGGAGACAAGAGTCTGCACTGTTCTGTAGCTTTACATGGTCCAGACTCTACTCCACTCTGTTCAACACTGCTTCTCCACTCCCACAGCTTTTCTGCTGGTTGTTAAGCACTGCAGAAGTGGGTTTTACAGGTTTATTTATTGGGAGAGTTGAGTTGTGTTGAGTTGTGAAGAGCTGAGTTATGTAGAGTTGAGTTGTGCAGAGTTGAGCTGTGTAGAACTGAGTTATGTAGAGTTGAGTTGTGCAGAGTTGAGCTGTGTAGAGCTGAGTTATGTAGAGTTGAGTTGTGTAGAGTTGAGTTTTAGATTAGATGTGTCTATAAGGTCTGTCTCTGCTGCTTCACTGACTCCCTCTGTCCCAACGGTCAAAGGTCATCACCCTCTCCTGCTTTCTCTGCCATGTCCATGTCGGTGAGGGATCCTCCCCAGAGGAGGCGCTCTCTTGGCCCAGTGTCCCCAAAACGGATTTACAGAAACCTGTCCATCAGACTGAGGGGCAGAGACACACACCCAGAGGGGGAGGGGCTTGAGAAAACCAGTCAGCACAGCAAAGTGACGGACAATGTAAGAAAAACCTTATCTCTCTCTCACACACACACACACACACACACACACACACACACACACACACACACACACACACACACACACACACTCATTTTCAATGGATTTAGGAAAGGCCAGGTGATGCAAATTTCAAAGCTTTATAAAACCTTGTCTCTTAAAGATTAAAGATTACTTCTCCAACTGTTAAACACGGGGGTGGATGAGTCATGCTTTGGGGTTGTGTTGCAGCCAGTGGCAGGGGGAACCTTTTACGGATGGAAAGAGGATTCATCTACAAATGGATTATAAACATACCTTAAAATCCAAAACAGAGCTCAAAAGGCTGGGAAAGCATACCTTCAACTTAATCTTCATCTTTAACTTCAACTTAACGGTTCACAGTAACAGTCGTTTTGACCAGGGCCGCATGAAGCTGAACAGCTATTGTGAATGTGTGTAGCGCCCCCTACTAGACACCTCAACATCCCCAACACACGACGGTAATCAACACATTTTCAGAGTGAACTTTGACTTCTTTAGTTTTGGTCTCTCTCTGTCTCTCTCTCTGTCTCTCTCTGTCTCTCTCTCTCTCTCTCTCTGTCTCTCTCTCTCTCTCTCTGTCTCTCTCTGTCTCTCTCTCTGTCTCTCTCTCTCTCTCTGTCTCTCTCTCTCTCTCTCTCTCTGTCTCTCTCTCTGTCTCTCTGTCTGTCTCTCTCTCTGTCTCTTTCTCTGTCTGTCTGTCTCTCTCTCTCTCTCTGTCTCTCTGTCTGTCTCTCTCTCTCTGTCTCTTTCTCTGTCTGTCTGTCTCTCTCTCTCTGTCTCTCTGTCTGTCTCTCTCTCTCTGTCTCTCTGTCTGTCTCTCTCTCTCTCTCTCTCTGTCTGTCTGTCTGTCTCTCTCTGTCTCTCTCTCTCTGTCTCTCTCTCTCTGTCTCTCTCTCTCTCTGTCTCTCTCTCTCTCTCTCTGTCTCTCTCTCTCTCTCTCTCTCTCTCTCTCTCTCTCTCTCTCTGTCTCTCTCTCTCTTACTCTCTGTCTCTCTCTCTCTCTGTCTGTCTGTCTCTCTGTCTGTCTGTCTCTCTGTCTGTCTGTCTCTCTCTCTCTCTCTCTCTCTCTCTCTCTCTCTCTCTCTCTCTCTCTCTCTCTCTGCAGTGCTGGTCTCTGTGGGAGGCAGTGGAGAGTGGGGATGTTCTGGCTGTGCAGTCTCTGCTATGTAGGGAGCGAGTAAGTGAGGATGGAGGGAGTGTAGTGAAGGAGAGAGAGAGAGTGGTGAACAGTGTGAATGAACAGGGGCTGGTTCCACTGGACATAGCCATCCTTACCCACAATTCCACACTGCTGCAGGTGCTTGTTAAGGCTGGAGCGAGACACAACCCAAATTGTGAGTGACACATACCTGCTCAATATTCCTCTGCTACTATAGTACTACTGTTCTACTAAGATACCGCACTAGAACCTGCGTTCTGGACGATTGTATCATCACAGTGATGCTGTATAGACTTATATGCTACTGTATTGATAGATTATTTTAATACTGATGTTGTACCGTCGTGTTACTATATTGTCATGTGATTTCATTGTCCCTAGTAAAAAGAGTGAGTGATTGGTCAGAGAAGTTGGACGCACTTGTCTCCCTATCTGGACAGAGGGTGGAGGAGAAGAGGGCAGAGATGAAGGCACACAGGGCAGGGTTGTCCACACAGGCCGATGCACACAGAGAGCTGCACCAGTGGACTCTTCGGCATGAACTGTACACTCACATGAGAGCGAGCTTCCACCTGACAGGTACACAAAGACACACCTGTACACACCTGTACACCTGCACAGGTGACACACATACGGAGCACCTGTACAGGTGACACACATACGGAGCACCTGTACAGGTGACACATACGGAGCACCTGTACAGGTGACACACATTCGGAGCACCTGTACAGGTGACACACATACGGAGCACCTGTACAGGGGACACACATACGGAGCACCTGTACAGGGGACACACATACGGAGCACCTGTACAGGGGACACACATACG
>CM067505.1:371857-383979 GCA_034509495.1 Acestrorhynchus altus
AACTGCTGTAGGCTGAAGGGGAGGGGCTGAACTGCTGTAGGCTGAAGGGGTGGAGCTAAACTGTGGTTGGATGAAGGGGTGGGGCGAAACTGCTGTAGGCTGAAGGGGAGGGGCTGAACTGCTGTAGGCTGAAGGGGAGGGGCTGAACTGCTGTAAACTGAAGGGGAGGGGCTAAACTTCTGTAAGATTAAGGGGTGGGGCTAAACTGCTGTAGGCTGTAAATGGAACAGGAAGCGCAGAGTCCGTATGGGCCTGTTGGGGCTGCGGTGGTGAGGGTGTTACACAGCTGTTATGAAGATAGGAAGGTTTATCTTGTTCTGCTGAGTGTTTCTCAGCCACTAACGGTTAATCTACACCGTCACTTCTCCAACGGCGGGTCTGACTGTGACACTTGTCAGCATCTCACTACTTCTCCTCTCACTCTCTCACACTCTGTACTCGTACATCACATTCTGCTACAGTCACTCTCTATGCTCAGAAGTATTGTAGCACGTGCTCATTCACTAAATCTCCTGCTTCTGTTGGAGTAACTGTCTCTACTGTCCAGGGAAGATTCTAGATTCTGGAACATTGATGTGAGGATTTGATTGCATTCAACACAAGAGTGTTAGTGAGGTCAGGATGTTGGATGATCATCCCACCTCATCCCAAAAGTGCTGTATGGAGCTCCATCGTTCCAGAGAACCCAGTTCCACTGCTCCACAGCTCAATGCTGGGGGTCTTTATGCCCTCTAGTCAACACCTGCTATTAGACATGGAGACAATAGAGACATGTTTGTTTATCTGCTCCAGATAAACTCTGCTTTTTATGATGTCACAGAATAATGTTGATAAAAGTGATGTCTTCGGATCAGACTCCTCCAAATCCTCGACAGTCAGTTAGCTGTGAACTGCTAATGGGGCTTTGGGTTCCAATCTCAATCTTCTGAACTTTGTCTTCTTTTCTTTTCTCAACCAATTCAGGCTGACACGGTGTTTTCACTCTGTTCTGAGCAGGTCTTGAAGCAGAGGGAACAGAATCGAACAAACAGACATTGACAATGGAGCAAACTCTAGAGACTGACACTGAAGCCCCCACGGTATGGCTGCTGAAAGAACAGGAAGGCGTAACTGCTCAGAACAGCAGACACCGAGCGATCTGCTCTCAAATCTATTCTTGGCTCTTCTTCCAGATAAATCTAGCAAAGGCTCGGTTTACCAGCTCACGCTGTATGCAGAAACCTTCTTATTCAGCCTGTGCCAGAGCCAGTCTGAGAGCGGAATACCAGATAAAGAGTGTGGGACTCAGGATGGATCTTTAAAGGTGCTATATCAGCGTATCTTCATTCGTTAAGTGCTCCATTATTTAGTAATGCTCAATAATGTCTTTCACCCTGATCTTCAATGATCAGGACCCCACAGGTTCTAATGAATGCGTTCAGCTACTTTAAGGTGCACCCATTGCCAGCAGTGTGCAGAATGATGGAGCTCCATCCAGTACTTTTGGAATGAGGTGGAGAGCTATGGATGAGATGGTCTCGTCTCACAGCAGTGCTGCAGAATCTAGCAGGAAGTAGAGACAGTTACTCCAACAAACTAGAAAAACTACCCTCCAGTAAAAAGTCTCCAGTTCCACAAGTTCTTTTTGCACAGCTTGTTGGAGGTCTATCTTCATGTGGTAGGACATTTAGGACAGAGGACTGTGAGTGCGGTTCCAAAAGTTCTGTTTATCTGCGGTGTGTTCTGGTATGTTGTCCTGCTGTAGAAGACATCCTCTATTCAGCTTCAGCCTCTAAACAGATGGCTTGACATTGGCATCCAGGATTTTCTGGTATTTTTGGGATCTATTCTTCCTTCAACCCACACAACAATGTCAGTGCTGCTGGCATCAAGAGAACCCTACAGCAGAATACATCCACCCCCATGCTTCACAGTTGGCAAGGTGTCCTTGCAATTCTCCTCTGACATCAAGGATAGTGTACAAACAGTGTTTATCAATATCTGGTATGTGTGACTGTCTCCTATAAATACTTTATTACTAAATATCATTTCTTTCTGGAATAAAAGTATGTCAAACGACAACAACATCTCACAAAAAAACCTTCTAAAGGTTAATCTTCAGTGGAAGTCAAAGATTAAACGATTTCATTCCAAGTCATTTTGAAGCATCAGTCCATTCTTCATGAACGATTGATTCAATGTAAAGGACGACTGTCAGATGATGGAGATACAGTTTACTTCAGTGCTGCATCAAAGCTAGAAGAGTTACACAGCTACTGACAACCTAAATACGGTTTAGACCCCCCTCCCCCAACACACACACACACACACACACACACACACACACAGTGTTTGTGCGTGACATCTTTGGCTCTGAAGCATTTCCATGTTTAGCACCTGATTTCCCAGTAGCCGTTCAGAGGGAAGGCTCCAGGCTGCATTTCGGACATTGTGCAAACATCTGCCCAAAAGAAATCCCTCTAATAACCCCTCGCCAGTATAATACCCCCACCTGCAGGGTGTGCGGCGGTCTGGGCGGGTGAGGTGGTATTACGTGAGGAGAGGGAGGATTGCACCCTGTTGGATTGTGACCTTTTGACCTTTAGGTGACTGTTTTGCTGGTTTCTCTCTTGTAGCGCGTCACTAACAGCGAGTAAGACTGTGTGTGTGACTGAATGTACTGTAAGTGTGTTTCACTGCTCTCAGCTTTGTTGGTCTGACTGTTACTGACTGATGATACTTGTCTCCCTGTCGTCTCTGCAGGCCAGCTGACTGTCCAACACTGCTGTAGATGAACAAGAGAGATGAGGTCAGCCCCCTTTCCCCTGCCAGGAGTAGGGTCAGGTTCTTGGACTCAGCATCACTGGGACCTGATAGCTTTGGTGATGATGGTGATGATGATAGAGGTAAAGGAGATAATAGTTGTGATGGTTGATGCAGATCAAGCCTATTTTGTAGATACATACTTAATCCCCAACAGGGGGATGGTGTGTGTGTGTGTGTGCGTGTGTGTGACTGTGTGTGTGTGTGTTTTACAGGACCATCTTTAACTCTTATTAAATCACAGATTAAGCTTCTCCTAATCTCCTAACAGTGATATGAAAGACAGGTCCACCCTGAGTAATCACAGAGACACTGTGTGTGTGTGTGTGTGTGTGTGTGTGTGTGGGTGTGTGTGTGTGTGTGTGTGTGTGTGTGTGTGTGTGTGTGTGCACGCTTGACAGAGAGAGAGCAGAAGGCAAGTAACAAGAGCAAGATTAAAATGTTGAAAAGTCTTACATCTTACATAACACACACTCAAACACACACACAAACACACACACACACACACACACACACACACACACACACACATACACACACAAACACACACGCACACAAGCACAAGCAGTAACTAAGTGGATCTACACTTAATGCTTTATTCTCACAGCTACACAACTTTATACACAATTTGATTTCTTTACTGAGAAGATCATGAACATGAATGTGTATTCTGAATGGAGATACTGAATCATACAGAGTCATTTATGGTAGATACTGAATCATACGGACTCATTTATGGTAGATACTGAATCATACAGAGTCATTTATGGTAGACACTGAATCATACTGAGTCATTTATGGTAGATACTGAATCATACAGAGTCATTTATGGTAGATACTGAATTGTTCATAGGGATACTGAGTCATAGTGGATATTGTATAATTCATACCGGGTATGGAATAATTAATAGTGGATATTTAATAATTCATAGTAGTCATTGAATAAGCAGAGTGGATATTAAATAATTCATAGTGGTTATTAAGTAATTCATAGTGGATATTGAATAATTCATAGTAGTCATTGAATAATTCAAAGTGGATATTGAATAATTCATAGTAGTCATTGAATAATTCATAGTGGATATTGAATAATTCATAGTAGTCATTGAATAATTCATAGTGGATATTGAATAATTCATAGTGGATACTGAATAATTCATAGTAGTTTTGAATAATTCATAGTGGATATTGAGTAATTCATAGTAGTTTTGAATAATTCATAGTGGATATTTAATAATTCATAGTAGTTTTGAATAAGTCATAGTGGATATTTAATAATTCATAGTGGATATTTAATAATTCATAGTAGTTTTGAATAATTCATAGTGGATATTTAATAATTCATAGTGGATATTTAATAATTCATAGTAGTTTTGAATAATTCATAGTGGATATTTAATAATTCATAGTGGATATTGAATAATTCATAGTGGATATTTAATCATTCATAGTGGATATTGAATAATTCATAGTGGATATTGAATAATTCATAGTGGATATTAAATAATTCATAGTGGATACTGAATAATTCATAGTGGATATTGAATAATTCATAGTGGATATTAAATCATTCATAGTGGATACTGAATAATTCATAGTGGATACTGAATAATTCATAGTGGATATAGAATAATTCATAGTGGATACTGAATAATTCATAGTGGATATTGAATAATTCATAGTGGATATAGAATAATTCATAGTGGATATTTAATCATTCATAGTGGATATTAAATAATTCATAGTGGATATTGAATAATTCATAGTGGATATTGAATAATTCATAGTGGATATTAAATAATTCATAGTGGATAGGCTGAACAGGCTGCCATGTGAGGATTCAGATAAATCCATTATTAATTACATTTAAACTGGTTTCCACTCCATTACACGGGGGTGACCTGTACTAGACCACTGATTGACCACTGCATCTGTAACAGTACACTGAGCACAGCGGAGAGTTCATTATAGAGGACTCTGGATGCAGGTCGAAGGACTGGAATGAGCTGACTATGATGGTGGTCCTACAAGTGGTCCTGCAGTGTTTGTGTAAACCTGGAGAATAGCATTATGGAGATAGAGAGAGAGAGAGAGAGAGAGAGAGAGAGAGAGAGAGAGAGAGAGACACACACAAAAAAGAGAGAGAGAGAGAGAGAGAGAGAGAGACACACAAAAAAGAGAGAGAGAGAGAGAGTAAGAGAGACACACACACACAAAAAAAGAGAGAGAGAGAGAGAGACAAAAAAGAGAGAGAGAGACAAAGAGAGAGAGAGAGAGAGAAATAGAGAGAGAGAGAGATAATCCTCCTGTTATCATGAGTTTGTGTTCTTTTTCTTTTTTTCTACCTCATCTCTCCCTGTACGCACACACACACACACACACACACACACATACACACACACACACACACACACACACACATTGAGCAAGGCCATATTCTCTACAATAAGAGTCCAGTTTTCAGACCATTTCGAATCTGACCGAACCAGTCACTGCTGCTGCTCAAACACCAGACCCACCAGTGCAGTATAACCCCGTGCAGATCTTTCAGTCAGACGAGTGTGCTCCTCATCTCTGTGATTTTCAAATAAAGTAGATCCTGAATCATTCAGACCAGATCCTGAATCATTCAGACCAGATCCTGTATCATTCAGAGTAGATCCTGAATCATTCAGAGCAGATCCTGAATCATTCAGAGCAGATCCTGAATCATTCAGAGTAGATCCTGAATCATTCAGACCAGATCCTGAATCATTCGGAGCAGATCTTGAATCATTCGGAGCAGATCCTGAATCATTCGGAGCAGATCCTGAATCATTCGGAGCAGATCCTGAATCATTCAGAGCAGATCCTGAATCATTCAGTGCAGATCCTGAATCATTCAGAGCAGATCCTGAATCATTCAGTGCAGATCCTGAATCATTCAGAGCAGATCCGTGGAAGAACCTGTTTTAAGATGTTGAATATACTTTTATTCCCACAGATATAAAGTTCTAAGTTCAGAACATTTCAGTGGAGACAGAAGGTTCTTGAGGTGTGGAACCCAAGCCGCATTAGAGAAGCTGCATCAAACTCATTGTAAACAAACAAACAAACAGGAACAATAGCAACACAAACAAGCAAACAAACACACAAACTTCCAACTTACCTGTGGAGGCAGGTGAGGTTTAGTGAGCAGGTATCCTGTTCAGCATTCCCACACACGCTTTACCTCTCCAACACATCACACATTCTTCTGCATCTCTGACTCGCTCTGTGTGTGCGTGTGTGTGTGTGTGTGTGTGTGTGTTCCTCTCTGTCTGTGCTTCTGCCCCACAGTAATCTCCACACACTGCTCTCCTGTTCTACCAAACCACACGAGGGAGAGAGAGAGATAAATGAAGACAGAGAGAGAGAGAGAGAGAGAGAGCAAGAGAGAAGAGAGAGAGAGAGAGAGAGAGAGAGAGAGAGAGAGAGATAAAGGAAGAGAGAGTGAGAGATAAAGGAAGAGAGAGTGAGAGATAAAGGAAGAGAGAGAGAGAGATAAAGGAAGAGAGAGAGATATAGGAAGAAAGAGAGATACAGGAAGATAGAGTGATAAAGGAAGATTGAGAAAGAAAGAGAGAGAGAGAGAGAGAGAGAGAGAGGCGCTTGTCACTCTGATTTCTGCTCGGTGGAGACAGTTTCGAGTCTTGTGTGAGTTCTGTTGGAGTTATACATTCACACCCGCTGTGCAGGAAAAAGTCCCTCAGAGCTGGAGGAAGAAACCTCGGGAGGAACCAGGCTCACAAAGCGGGGACCCTCCTCTGGTCAAAGTACCCAGTCATTATTGATGAGTGGACGCTGGAGCCCCGAATGTCTGCGGAGCCTCCTGAAACATCAGCGTCCAAACATCTCCACCGTCACAAAGCTGAGTGATCACGAGAAGGAGTAAGACGACACCACCAACATTCCAGTTCACCATCAATCCCAGTGTCCAGGAACTCCTGGTTCTGCAGCCTGTAACTCAGCTGAGACATTAATGACCAAATGCTATCATTCCTTATCAAAATTCATTGAGTGTCACTGTTACTCACGGGGTACCTCAGGGATCGGTGTTCACCCCTTCTGTTTACAACACACCAGACTTTTTCACACTTGTCCCAAATACATGTCTGCACCCCAGACTGCCTGTGGCTCACTTTGACGGAGGGGCTCATTATTTGTTTTTTGCAGGTAGAATATTTGGATTCAACTCATCAATTGAACTTTTCCACACAGATCTTCTACACACTAGTCTGAAGAACACCTGTAGATTTGTGGTGTTTCATCATGCAGGAACGCCTGCAAATGAGGAGCTGTTAGTGGAGAAGTTTCTTAGTAATGCATGATATCAGGAGGACCAAAGATCAGTTCTGTGGACCACTCCTAAAGGTACTGAACTCTCAAAGCTACTGATCCCAAGTCCAGAAAATGCCCCTAGTTAGTACCCCCTACTCAAATCCCACCCTGTCACCCTTTTCCTCAAAGGATTCATCAAAATCAGCTCTTGATCAACTTATCAGAAACATAAACACTGCCTCTGTGGAGCCTCAAGGATCAGCTCATGTTCACCTTCTGTTTGTAACATACTTGGAACCCCTTAAGCATCCACTGCCCCCGTTCCTTAAGGGGTGCCTCAGGGGTCCGTTCTTGGCCCCCTTCTGTTTATACTGCAATTTATGGAAATCAGCCCCTGCTTTTTCTCCCACACCGAGCCTAATCGGTGACTATCCATGTTGCTGAATTTTGTCTTTTGTTCTATTTATAGTATCGACTGTGCCCCATGGCCAGTCCACCCACTGCTCCTGCTGCTCCTGCTGCTCCTGCTGCTCCTGCTGCTCAGGGACTACCTCCAAGTTTATTTAAGGTGTTTTCCCAATAAATGTATTTCTAAAGTCAAAGTTTCTCTCTGTCATTGTTGCCCTCTCTCTCTGTCTCTGTGTCACAATGTGTTAGTCTCCAAACACAGGCAACAAGGCCTGTCCACCCTCTCTCCCCTCCTGAGGGTCTATCTCAGGTTTTTATGTAACACTCTCCTCGTACAGTGTGCTCATCACACAGCTCTGCTCTATGTGACACTGTACCCCGCTGAGATCCTCTTTCATCTAAATGTCCATTTATATCCCATCAGAACCCAGATTCCCTTTATAAGTGCATTTTACCCCAAACCCAAACCAATCACGGGTCTCCTCAGGGGTCAGTTCTTATACATAAAAGTGCTACTAACACATCTCTATGCCGTGCCTTTGAAGAACCATTTGTGGTTCTCACATCTTGCTATAATCACATCTCTTATTGGAACCAACAGGGATGGGCAACCGCGGTCCTGGATCTGATTTCCCTGCCCTAACAGACCTACTGAGCTGAATCAGGTGTGTTTGAGCAGGGAAAGCACCACACTGTGCAGAATCTGGCACTCCAGGACTGCCAGTCTTGGTCTGTGGCAACATGTAAAGAACCATTTGTAGCTCTTCTCTTTTTAGGCTCTTTATGAAAATCATCTGTTATTCACAGGAGTTCTTCAGGGATCCATTCTTGGTCCCATTCATTATTAAAAGTTATGGTTCTTCCGAGGGTTCCCTGTGCCGTTTCATAGAGGAACCATTTTTGGTCAAAGTTGACTTTTATGCAACCAAAACTAGTTTTCCAGTGGCTTCACTTAAAGAACCTTTAAAGAAGTAAAGGTCCCTTACATTTACAATAACGATACCTCTTATCCAGATCAGCCAGTGCCCCAGTTATCCAGTGGCTCAGTTAGCAGCTCTTTGTTCCAGTTTGCTTATGTAATTGCATATCACCCATTAGATAATGGCCATATTATCTGAGGGAAAAACTGAAATTCCTGAAGAATGTGATGAGTCTTTCGAAGCTCTTCATGATATTATAAGTTTAATTTCTGAGTGGAATCGATGATTGACAGGTAATTGCTGTCTGTCCAGGAGACGTCCTCCTCCTGAATCTATTGTCTGAGAGGATTCAGAGAAGCAGCTAAATAGTTGCTATGGAAACACTGTGTGTGTGTGTGTGTGTGTGTGTGTGTGTGTGTGTGTGTGTGTGTTAGTTCAGGTTTGCTGAAAGCATCTGCAGCCCATTGGACTATTTCAGGTTTTGCTGCTATGAAGAGATGTTTGGAACAGAAGTGGTCTCAACAAGGCCAAAGTAAATAAAGTCTAATTCTGATGGGTTTGGTACCAAAAGGGGGCGTAACTGAGAGGGCTTTTCACTCAGAACTCTGATGCCAATGAAAGTGTTACGTCTGCAGCTCGTCTCATGCTCTTGTATTACTGGATACACTGTCACGTTCCTGTATCTTCTTCTTATTTTAGACATAAAAAACACCAGCTCTCTCATTTGATCATCAGATATTTTTGGTGACAGTGAGACAGTTGTGCTCAGAACTTTCTCAACCCTTTAGGCTTTTATATGTTCCTGCACTGAGTCCTAAAAGTAGAAACAAACGAGACAAAATATTACACTCATTTATTTCCTGAGGAAAATGATCCCATATTCCATATGTGTTTGGGTAAAAGGACGTGAATAAAGGAAGAGTAAAGATGCTGTGCTTTCCTACTAGAGTTTGCACACTGTTAAGTACACAGTAACCCAGTTTGGCCTGATTCACTGTCCTCACAGTGTAGTCTTACAGTTCTGCTCTACAAAACATCTGTACACTGTAACACACAGCTGTGCTCCTGCTAGATCACCTGTGTGTGTGTGTGTGTGTGTGTGTGTGTGTGTGTGTGTGTGTGTGTGTGTGTGTGTGTGTTTATTAATAGGCTGTAATCGCTCCAGGGTGTCCTGATAAATTCCCATGACCTTTTGGTGGATACACGTCTCTCTCTCTCTTTCCCCTTCTTCTTCTTCTTCTTCTTGTCTTTTCTTTTGAACCAAAACTCTTACTGACATTGTACACACACACACACACACACACACACACACACACACACTCACACACACAAAAACTCAACACTACGTCAGTGAAGCTTTACTCTGTGTGTGTGTGTGTGTGTGTGTGTGTGTGTGTGTGTGTCCAGGCTGCTACACTCTTACAGTTATATAAGAGTGTATTCTCTTTGCTTTTGATGTCCAACTGTGTGTGTGGCGTGAGCTGTCAAAGGTCATTTTGAGAAAGTAATGAAACTCCCTCACCGTTGGGGACCAAACACACACACACACACACACACACACACACAAACACACACACACACAGACACTGCATTTACACTGCTGAACTATGTAATCAGTAGAGCTACAACAATTAGTCAACAGCATAGATTGCTACTGATAATTACAAATAAAATACCTTTCTTCATTAAAAATAATAAACATATAAAACTTATATAAAATTCTCACATGACACATTCTGACAGACTGTAATACACTACAGGAAGTGTAGGGGGCGCTCTATAACGCTCTATAATGTTCATATGATCCACACGCTCATTCTGACAGACTGTAATACACTACAGGAAGCGTAGGGGGCGCTCTATAACGCTCTATAATGATCATATGATCACACGCTCATTCTGACAGACTGTAATACACTACAGGAAGCATGAGAGAGAGAGAGAGAGAGAGAGAGAGAGAGAGAGAGAGAGAGAGAGAGAACGAAATGGAAAGGATAGACGATGAACTGTCCCTTTAAAGCCCCTCCCCTTTAAGTGGGCGGGTCCGCTGGGTTGTTTCCTGTCGGTTCAGCTGATGACGTCACTGGCAGCCACGTCACCCGCCGGTCTGAGATCTGCAGCTGCGCGGAGATCAAACAGCTGCGCGATTATACAGAACAACGGGACCATCATCATCATCATCATCATCAGAGGACAGGGGGACAGAGTGCACAGTGAGGACTTAGTTGACAGTGTGGACAGAGTGCACAGGGAGGACTTTCTGGACAGGGGGACAGAGGACTGAGTGGACAGGGAGGACTGAGAGGACTAAGTGGACAGTGAGGACTGTCTGGACAGGAAGGACAGGGGACAGGCAGGACAGAGTGCACAGTGAGGACTGTCTGGACAGGGGGACAGCTTTCAGCGTCTCTCAGGATGAACGTGTTTCGTCTGTGTGGGGACGTGTCGCACCTCGTGGCGATTATCGTCCTGTTCCTGAAGATCTGGAGGTCCAGGTCGTGCGCAGGTGAGCTGCTGTTAGTGTTCGTATTCATATAGGGCTGGATCAGGACACCTGGAGCTTCTTCATCATCATCATCATCATCATTGTTAATATCAGCATTATTATTATTATTATTATTATTACTATATTATTATTATGGTACATAAACTCAGTCTGTGCATTCCTGCACAGCGCCCCCTGGCGGCTGAAATCAGGCAGCAGCGCGAGGCGGTGTGGTGGGTTGGTGATTGCTCGTTACAGGTTCTAGTTCGGTATTACGTGGCAGTAGGTACTGCAACAGCAGGGGGAGCCACATAGATAACAGACAAATAACTGTGTGTGTGTGTGTGTGTGTGTGTGTGTGTGTGTGTGTGTGTGTGTGTAGGTATTTCTGGGAAGTCTCAGGTTCTGTTTGCTGTGGTGTTCACCACCAGATATCTGGACCTGTTCACCAACTTCATCTCTTTCTACAACACCATTATGAAGGTGAACCCCCCCCACCCCACACAAACACACACACACACACACACACACACACACACACAGAACAGTGCACATCAGTAATGCTCAGTGTTAAACCATAACATATCGTGATTGCACACACACTTATCTGAGGTATAGCTCTGATGGCCCTGGGCCCCTGACGATGAAGACCAGAAGCATTTTTGTTCCAGTTTCATTACATGACAAGACCCCCATTTCTCCCGGAGCAGGGGGCAGTCTGGGGGGCAGTCTGGGGGGCAGTCTGGGTCTGATTCTGTGACGGTCACATTTACTCTCAGCTGAAACAAACTCAGTTGGCATCACCTGCAGAACCAAAGTAAGCCATGAGGGATCAACTCCAGATCCCATCTTTTCCTCATAAACGACCCACGTGTCCTTTGTGTAACAGTGTGAACAGCCCGAAACACCCTGAAGCTCACATTTCCACAATCTGATCCATTAGATTTGCAACTCCTTCTGAAGGACACATTCTCGACATTCCTCATAAATGCTCTCTGAGGAGAAAGACAAATGGGATGATGCCTCTGCTCAATAAAAACAGAACACAACCAGTGCATGTTTACTGCTCTGTACACGTGAACATGATCAACCTGCATACAGACTCTGACTGATCAGAGAGAGGGGGCGGGGCTGATGATCAACCTGCATACAGACTCTGACTGATCAGAGAGAGGGGGCGGGGCTGATGCTCAACCTGCATACAGACT
>CM067505.1:416219-471219 GCA_034509495.1 Acestrorhynchus altus
GGTGAATAAGTGCAGGGTGTGTCTGAACTGCAGGGCGGCGAACGGACACTAGATGTCGCCAAAACAGCGCCTGAAATGGTCCACTTGTTTACTGTGTCACTGCTCTGTAATCGTTAATGTAGTCGTTAAACGGTGAGGAATGTGCGGTTTTAAAGACTAAACCGTTTATCGTTTATTTCTGATGATGTTATAGTTTCACTGAAGCTTCATTAATCCAGAGAAAAGCCCGTTTCAGACACAGAAGCGCGCTGGTCGGAGTGGCTGGTGCCGCGCATGCGCAGAGAAGGCCGTAAGCGAAAGCAGCTGTTTATCAGTTTAAAGACAGAAAATCCTCCAAAAGCAGGTAAATACTTTACTCTTCACCTCCGTTCGATAACTCAGGCCTATTTAAGCGACTGTGGCGTAAAATCTGTCGAAGTTCCGCGATCTTTGCTCTTCATACGGAAAAATATAAATGAGTTAAAAAGCGCAGAAAAGTACGATTATTCTACGTTTAATCAGGAGAAAAGCAAAGTGTGGACCTTTTTAATGTTTTTGTTCACTTCCCATCTGATTTCGCCCGTTTTAATTGGAGTTTGCTGGTAGTGCCTTTAATGTGTAAATGTGCAAACTTTAGGCCACGTGGGGTACACAAACTTTTGATCAAGTGGGGTACCCAAACTTTCAATCACGTGGGGTACCCAAACTTTCAATCACGTGGGGTACCCAAACTTTCAATCACGTGGGGTACCCAAACTTTAGATCACATGGGGTACACAAACTTTAGATCACGTGGGGTACAAAAACTTTTGACCAGAAGGTGGGGTTCCCAGACTTTTGACCAGAAGGTGGGGTTCCCAAACCTTCCTCTATAAGAGTCTTTATAACCTTCATACTGAAATCCTCCCAGAGATTGATGATCCGGATCAATAACCGAGTATAAATGTAGACTGATCTGATCAGTATTTATTGATTAAAAATCAGAGTAACATTTTGAAAGCTTGCTTAAACTTTGTCTTTGATTTTTTTCAGTGGAGATGGAGGAGTCTTCTCAAAAAGACAGTGTTGGAGGTAACGTTCATAACGATGTTCTCAGAGATGTTCCATGATTATGACATTGTTGACAGAATTAAACAGCTTAGTCAGAAAAGAAGCACAGAGGAACAAACTGCTCCCCGTGTTTTATAAGACGTCGTGGATCATGGAATGCTGTATCATCAGGGAAGCTGTCAGAAGGGGTTTGATATCTGATTATCAGAGCTTTGATAAAATGTTCCAGCACATTGGATCTGACCAAGGTTTTGTGTTTGATATCTGTGATACTGTACAAAAGTCCACTGGATTGAGTACAAACCTGTTCTCCTTTCACTCCCCAAGATGCTCCTGATGCTCCTGGAATTCTGAGGCGCCATAAAAGCACTGAAATCGTATTTCCAACCAGTAAGTCTGTAGGAAACACCAGAGCATTGATTAAACACCACCATGCTGCTGCTGCTATGAATAAAGGGGTGGATTTATCTGAAAGTCCTGTGCAGTTTAGAAGGACGAGTAGATACAATAGTGTGCGATAGTAAGATGCACACAATACATCGATAAGACCACCCTGCATGGAATTTCAGTGTCTTCTCTGAGACGCACTTCACATGCTAAAGGTGCTATCAACACTACAGCACCAATCAGAATAGAAAGCACTTTTGCAACTAAAGACTTAACATGTATTGTCCTTTAGTTGTCTCACTGACTGTCTTTCCTGTCTTCTGTTTCCATTTTGAACATCTCCAGTGTCTCTGAGGAAACTGGTGTTGGTTGGGAAGACTGGCACAGGAAAGAGCTCCTCTGGAAACACCATCCTGGGCAGGAACGCATTCAAAAATGCAATGAGCAGCACCTCAGTCACACAAGCTTGCAGGAAGGAGACGGGACAAGTGGCTGGGAGGGAGGTGGTCCTGGTGGACACTCCGGGTCTGTTTGACACAAATCTGTCAGATGAAGGTCTGAAGATGGAGATCAGTAAGTGTATGAACACGACATCTCCAGGACCCCAGGCCATCATCCTGGTCATACAGCTCGGACCCTTCACCAGAGAGGAGCATCTGTCTGTGGAGAAGATTAGAGCTGTTTTCGGAGAGGAAGCTGACCGATACACCATCATCCTCTTCACTCACGGAGACAAGCTGACCAGAGGAATTGATGAGTATGTCACAAATGCACATGAAGACCTCCGTCAGGTAGTGCAGCAGTGTGGAGGGAGGTACCACGTCTTTGACAACACCAGAACGAATGACGGCTTACAGGTTCTGGAGCTCTTAGACAAAGTAGACGAGATGGTGGCCTGTAACGGGGACGAGAGCTACACTAACAGTGTGTATGAGGATGTTGAAAGAATGCTGCAAGAAAAAGTGAAAGAAGTATGGAAATCTTGCGAGAAGAAGCTGGAAGAGCAGAAGAAGGAGCTGGAATTGATGTTCAGTGAGGAAATGAGGAAATTAAAGGAGGAGATTAATACTCTGAAGAATCTTGGGAGGAGAAGAGAAGATTAGAACTGGAGCTGTTAGATAAAATGAAGATTATATGAGAGAAATCAGAAAGGAGGCAGAACGCTGTGCTGACAGCGTCGTAATGAAAGCATTAAGTTAAACGAATTAGAAAATTCAGTCGTTATGAGTGAACACACGGCAGATACAGTTCCTCAGCTGTGTGTGTGTGTGTGTGTGTGTGTGTGTGTGTGTGTGTGTGTGTCCTGCTGCACACGTACACTTTCCAAATATACACTATTTGACATCAACATAAGCTGTTTCCGATAAAGTTGCTTTGAACTAATACGTGACTGAATACGTGTGTAAGAAGCATTTTTGTCCAGTGAATTTTCTGCAAAATGTCCTGAATTTTATATTTAAAAAAATTATATTTAATAAAATGTTTTTTTAAAGAAATGAAATTGGAAAAACACAAGTGCTTGATATACAGGGTGGACAGTCTGTCGCTGGTTTGGCAGCCGTACTGAAGATTTAGACAATCTGTTCACATTTTAAAGGAACACAAGTTACAGTGAAAAGACACTAAATTAAAGAAATCATAAACGTTCAGTATTTTAAGGGAAATTGGTGCATTATTTTAGTTTTGCGTATCAACATAGAGTCTCATTATTCTAGTTACTCTTTGGTTCCGAATTTCAGGCTGTATTTCAGTGTAATAATACACACACACACATATATATATATATATATATATAAATATATTTATAGTATTTGTAAGCTTATGATAATGTAATTACAGCGCAGCTCTGTATGGAATAAGGACTTCGTGCTGAGCTCACCGAGTGCATGCGTCCAAATTCAGTTCAGTTTGAACTGTTAAAGTGACTCGATTCTTTTCTGTGATATTGTGTGACTGTCTGATAGTCTGTCGCTGGGTTCTATACACTCTGTTTCTGGTGGAACAACACAAAGTAATATTACTAATAATAAAAATAATCAATAAAATCATCCATTATTATCTGAATTTGTCTCGTCACTGAGTGTTTTTTATGATTATTGTTGTTTAAGCAGAGTGTATTGCAGTCCAGCTCTCACACACACGCAGATCAGCTCACACACATGCAGATCACCTCACACACAGACCAGCTCACACACACACAGATCAGCTGACATACAGATCAGCTGACATACAGATCAGCTCACACACACACAGATCAGCTGACATACAGATCAGCTGACACACAGATCAGCTGACATACAGATCAGCTCACACACACACAGATCAGCTGACACACAGATCAGCTGACATACAGATCAGCTCACATACAGATCAGCTCACACACACAGATCAGCTCACACACACACAGATCAGCTGACATACAGATCAGCTCACACATACAGATCAGCTCACACATACAGATCAGCTCACACACACAGATCAGCTCACACACGCAGATCAGCTCACACACACACAGATCAGCTGACATACAGATCAGCTCACACACACAGATCAGCTCACACACAGATCAGCTGATGATATGAAGATCTGCAGTGTTTATTAAGCCTTCTGGTTCTGAGCTGTTTTTTTATAAACATTAAATTTCATTCTGTACAGACTTTAACTGTAGTAACAGCAACATCATCAGTTTTAAATGAACAGAAATATTTAAAAACAGGCTTCTTTTTGGCTAGAATATATTGAACAGTATTAAACACAATATGTGTGTCCCAGTATTTCTCTACCAGTCAACAATTTGGTTAGAGTTACTCTCTTTAACCGTTATAAGACAACCTTAAAACAAAATAAAGTTCAATAAGGTTCTGTAAAAAGCCGTTGAAATGTTTAGTGTGTTTAAAAACACTCGATCAATAGACAGCATTTCTGTAATCGTGAGGATTTAGTCTGTTTTTCATTATGAACTAAATGTTTTGTTTCTCATACAGTATATTTGAATAGTATTGAATATAAACCCCACATTGAGGTTCCTAACCCTAAGGATCTGTATGCAGCCCACACTTCAGTTCAGATCCTCAGAGTAGTTTCTCCCAAACCTTGTATAAACTGTTACTCCAACAAATGCAGGATCAGCTCTTTAATACCCTTGAGAAGGTGTCCCAGTATTTGACCATATAGAACATGTTGTAATTAGTGGATATGAGGTTAATATGAATAATAGATTCAGGACGTTGGTCCAAATGTTTGACGGTGAGGATCTTTTTAGAAAGCTGGTTCACTGTGAGGACGTACAGCAGGAAGCAGAAACAGGAAAATCCAACATTAGGTCGTGTAAGGCATTTCTCTCTGTATGACTCTACAACACAAACCCAGTGCAACAAACGTTAATGGGACCAGTACAGAGATTTAATCTGACTCTATAAAAAAGACTGAATCATGTCTGAATCATTTCAAACTAGATGCACAAGCAAAGAGCCAAACCTCTGACCAAATTATTTTAATCCAAAAAGTACAAAAGGTAACATCGACACAGTGTGGTGTATAAAGTCAAGCCCCCAGCCCCGCAGTCTGCCTCTCGACACATTAGGAGTCAGAATGGATGGAACTCCTGTGTGAGAATGTGAAAGAACACCAACACTGCGAGTGATGTCTTCTGGTGACATTTCCTTCCTCCTACATGTTCCACCATCATCTGTGAGTGTTATATTATAGAGTTTTGATATCTGTAATTCACAAACACACACACACACACACACACACACACACACACACACACACACACACACACACACACACACAATAAGCAATAGTACAAAGATACTCACCTGGGGCTCACAAATGTGATTTGGTTGGCCTTCCATACAGGCCCCACATGGACATGTTAAATGGGGTATTACGCACACATACAGCAGGTGGTTGATAAATTTGAGACTGAAAAGCTACCTTTTATGTAGAAGGCAGATGTTTGTTGGAATAAGTTGGAATAGTTCACAGTCCACAAATGAGCACACATCTTCCTCAGGAACCACAGAGCAATTCTGCAGAGAAGAGAAGAACTTTTCAGTTCATAATTTATAGAAATGATAAGCTGCGTGTTGTTCAATGTGATGTGTTATCGTTTGGATGGATGTGGCCAACAGTGAGTCAGGCCACCGATGGATAACATTTATGTTATTGCCCTAGTTAGTGTGGCATGCTCAGTGGCATCACCCACTAAGATACACTAACCTAACAGGAAATGTACGATAACAAACCAGGCCTGCATTACCTGAGAGAGGACAGCCAATGACCCACTGATGAATTACTGTAAATGTGTGGGATATACAGCCCATCTGCGCCCTCTCTGCTTCTAGAAAAGCTGTGAATCAAACCATCCTTTGTCATTTGCCTGTCATATGAAACCTTGTTTATGGAATATGATACACGAGATCATCATTCTCACCTTTGCTCTGAAGTCCACTGCTGATTTCCACAGCAGAACGTAGAACCAGTGAGTTCTGCACTCTTCTCTTCTCCCATCACAATTTAACACTCACACAGCTCCATCCTCTAAATAGAAATCCCTCCATCTTCATTCACTCACTGATCTCTCTTCAAACCTTCAGTTGATACAGCAGCTTGCTCTGATCCCCTTCTTCTTCTCCTCATCTCTCAGTTTTTTCTCCTGTTCCTCCATATTCCCCCTTTCCTTCTCTTTTCTGTATCTCTCTGCTTTTTAAATATCTCAATAGTGTAGAAGCTGCCTCCGTTCTGCTCCACCACTCTGTCTATCTTCTCCAGAAGGTCAGTGACCTGCTGTCTGTTGTTCACATCTTTATTATTGAAGACATGATATCTCCCTCCACACTCCTGAACAAGTTGTCTTAAAGCACTGCTCTTGTCAATCAGTTCCTCTATTTTCTGTCCTTCTAACAGATCCCCATGTGTGAAAAGAAGAATGGCATATTTCACCACTTCCTCCCCAAATATGGCCTTTATCTGCTGAAGAACGTCTTGTTCCTGTGCTGTGAATCGTCTGGTCAATGACAGGATGACGAGGAGAGCGTGAAGTCCAGGGCTGGATAATTGCACAAACCCATCTAACTCTGATCGCAGCTTCTCAGGATTCATGACCGTGTCAAAGAGCCCTGGAGTATCAACAACAGATACATTCCTGCCTGCAACGTGCCCGGTCTCTACCCTACTCTCTGTAGTTACTGCATCCAGCCCGAGATCAGATTTGAAGGACTTCAGCCCCAGTATCGTGTTTCCTGATGCACTTTTCCCAACTCCAGTGTTCCCAAGCAGAACCACTCTTCTCTCAGTGACCCTCTTCAGTACAGAACCTGTTTAAAGGGAAAATAAAACAATACGGCTCTTGATAAATATTCTCAAATGGAGTAGAAGACAGATTATCCCAGATTCTCATTTTACACTTACCCATAAAAATGTGAAGACTTTTTTAAGAGTCATTAAGAGAACTTATGGTTTCAGTTATTTAGTTTCAGGAATTATGAGAGTAATTAAACCTGTTCAGTAATGAAATCAGTTTTCTGATAAAAACAGAAACACTAACATCCCATATCTGCACTGATCTATTAATAAATACATACTGCTTTCGACGACTGCCTTCAGCAGACACAGAACTTGTGACCTGTCTTCCAGGTTCTTGTTGTTGAAGACATGGTATCTGTTCTGGTATTTCTCCACAAGCTTCTTCAGCTCAGGTGCCTCACTGATGAACTCCTTTATTGTCTTGTTCTCATCCTCCAGTTCATCCCCCCTGGTGAAGAGGATCCAGGTCTTCTCCAGGCGGTTCTGTCCTAAGAGCTTCTCAATCTTCTCCACAGTTCTTCTCTCCTCTTCAGTGAACTGGTCGGTCTTCATGACCAGGAGGAATACGCAGGGGCCCGATTCACATTTGTTTAAAGCAACCAGACATTTCTCTTCGACCTGCTCATCATTCAGCTCTGTGTCGAAGAACCCGGGAGTGTCATAAACTGTGGCTTTAGGTCCATCAGCAGTGCTGTGTTTAATCTGAACCTCCTGAGTCACAGATGTCGGGCTTTTCTTAGAGAGGAAAGCTTTTTGTCCCAGTATTGTGTTTCCTGTGGCACTTTTTCCTGAACCTGTTTTTCCCAACAAGAGGAAATTAAAAGAGGAGACCTGCTTCTCATCCATCTGACCCATTTTCAGTGTAGTTGATGTCTAAACTGGGGGAACCCACAAACAGATTGTTAAAATTGGAAGCTTATAAGCAACACTTCACAAACCAATTTGTCTTACAGTGAAATATTTGTTACAGTGTAAAAGTTTCCTTTTTTCAGAATCACAATTCCAATATAAATACTGACTACCTTCACTGACATGTTAATATTCATGTCACTAGGTCGTCTCAGTCAATATACAGATATGGACAAAAGTGTTGGGAAACCTGCTCATTCATTGTTTCTTCAAGAGTATTAAAAGGGTTTATTCTGCTTTTGTTGGGGTAACAAGTATGTTACTGAAGTCAGGATGTTGGCTGATCATCCCACCTAATCCCAAAAGTACTGGATGGAGAACAGTTCCACTGCTCCACAGCTCAATGCTGGGGGTCTTTATACCCTCTAGTCCACACCTGCAATTAGACATGGTTTATGTTTGGACAGGGACTCGACAAGCTGTGTATGCATTTCCACATCTGTGTCAGCAATAAGTGCAACTTAAAGGAGTTGAATACTAAACTAAAAGGGGTTTCCATAAATATTTTGTGCCCATAAATAGTATTTAAAATACTATGTGACCAGTTTCCTTTCATTAATCAAACATACTTCTATTACCATAGAAGATAAAATATAATGTGAGAATTTGCTGCATTAATTAATTTCAACATTAATGTAGCTATAATGGATCATAATGCAAAAGAACAGTTTGATTGAGTGATGATCAAGTTCAGCAACTCAGATATACCACAGGGCTGCAGACTAACTGATTATTTCTTTATTTTTACCAGAATCCCAGATTCTCTTTTTGTGAGATGCTTACTCCACAGCTATGACACTCTATTCAGCACTAATAGAACCCCTTTCACAGAAAATACACACTCATTTATAAATAATACAGCTACAGCGTGTGACTGAAACAAGCAGATTTCTTCACATCCTGACTGGTTTTTATTAAATTGCATGACAGCAATAAATAATAAAATATTAATAATATAAAATAAATAATAAAATACATTTGTCAACCTCAACCTGTCACTATCTCGTTTTAAACAGCACAGCTTCTCCATTGTCCTGCAATTCTGTTGCCACGGCAATCAAGTAGGGCGTGACTTTGGAATGAAAGCATAGAAAATATTGCACTTTATTTAAATTTACATATGCGTGGTTTTTCTGACAGTAATATGGACAATATCACCACTCATTCTTCACATTGCAGCCAACAATCTGTTGTGGGACGTGTACCTTCACTGAGATGTTGTTCAACCAGTTAATGAACTGGTCTAATCACTAACTGCAAGTCTGAATGTCTATTCTTAAGTCTGTCTGTCCACATTCACCAGGGAAAGTGGTGGAAGCCCCCATATGGTCAGTCATGGATGGTGGTCTATAGAGAAGCGTCCTCCAGTGCTCTCAAACCAGTAGACTCAGTCTTCCATTCAGCTCTGGGATGTATAACTGGGAGAGAACTCACCGCAGACTGCAGAGAAGAGAAGCTCACAGACTTATTCACAAACCTCTGCGGTCAGTTAGCAGCTCATATCTCTGGCCTGACCTCAGTAAACACCAGCTCACACAGTGTCCAGATCAGCTGTCAGGAACCCAGGGTTCTCAGTCATCTGCTCCAGAGAACCAGCAGGTCTTCACTTTCACTTTCGGTTTCTCACACGGCCTGGAGATTATTCTTTCTTTTATTCGATTGATCCTTTATCACTTTTACTCATCTCATCTCACACACACACATCATTATTTATGTTTATTTTTATTGTGTTTCTCATTGACTCATTTCTTATTTACAGTATTTATATATTTATATCTATTAACCCATAGGATTAAACTCTTTTACCTTTTTAGTCAGGATCTCTACTTCACTGAAAGTATTACCAAAAAAAACATGTAAATAAAGTAAAGAACTATATTAAAGCTCACCGCTCGTTTGTTTACTAAGTGTTCCAGAGACGGGGTAAACATGTCCATTGCGCATGCGCGAGATGTACGATTCGCTTGAACAGCGCATGCGCGAGATGTACGAGTCCAAAACACACACGCTCATACACACACGCTCACACACACACACACACACACACACACACCAAACTGAGCGACAAAGCTTCACTCGGTGAAAACACGGATGTTAAACAGCTGACATAAGAACACAGCACACACTCAGATACAGCTGAGACAGGAACAGTCAGTATCAGACTCAACGCCACGTCCTGACTCTTAGGGTTAATGGAGAAGAAATGCTCCAAACGAGGATAAAAAAGCACGAAATGTGAAATAAGAGGTCAGCACAGTGACCTGGCTGCCCATGCTGCTCACACTCCAGAACTCTGAAACAGGGATTTCTGGAGTGAGTGGCAGTGAAGGAGGCAGAGCTAACTAATGTTTGTTTGGATTTGTCTGAGAGTAAAGTCGTGTTTTCATGAGTTGTACAGATTTATATTTACATTTATGGCATTGATCAGACGCCCTCATCCAGAATGACTTACTGAAGTGCTTTGCTGTTCACTCGGAAAATATCCTTATCTAATAGAAGAGGCTATAATTCTATAACTAAACCTTTGATAAAAGTAGATAGAATTTAGATGATGTTGCAAAACAGGAATTAAAAATAAAATAGTGTATAGACATCACCTTCTTCTAGACTTGATAGACTTCACCAACTTCTATCTTCTTTTGACCTCACCTTTAACCAGTCTGGTCCAACGCACAAGGCAGGCAACGCATTGGATCTAATCTTTAGCAGACCTGTCCCTGCCTTGGATCTGACAGTTACTCCCCTTGACCTTTCTGACCATCACCTCATGTCCTTCATGCTCTCCCTCCCTTCTTTTCCACATGCTGTCCCCCCACACTTCTTCCACCCCTCATCGTAACCTCCACACTCTCTCCACATCTTCTCTTACCTCCACCATTCTAACAACCCTTCCACATCCTGATTCCTTCTCCCCCCTTCCACTGGAAAGTGCTATAAGCACTTTCCTTTCATCCATCTCTGCTTCAGTCAACATTCTCTGTGCTCTCTCTCAAAGACCTGCAAGAACCTCCAGACCTTCCCTGTGGTTGACAGACTATTGCTCCTGACCTTCTTCCTTTCATTACCTTCATCATAAACAGCTCACTGTCATCAGGTCATGTTCCATCTACTTTCAAAGCTGCCAGAATGGTCCCAATCCTGAAAAAGCAAACTCTTCATGGTTCAAACATTAGCAATTATAGACCAGTATCACTGATCTCCTTCCTCTCAAAAATCCTCGAACGATCTGTCTACAATCAGCTATCTCTCTTTCTCAACCAACACAATCTACAGGATCCAAACCAATCTGGCTTCAAACCAGCACACTCAACAGAGACTGCTCTCATTGCGGTCACTGAGAAACTCCATGCTGCTAGATCAGCCAAACTATCATCTGTTGTAATTCTCCTCAACCTCTCTGCAGCCTTTGATACAGTAGATCACAAGATCCTCCTGTCAATCCTCGGTAGCCTTGGAATCACTGGTTCTGCATTACAATGGTTTACATCATACCTGGAAGAGCGTTCTTACCAGGTCACATGACAGGGAGCCACATCAGCTCCATGCAGACTCTCCACCGGTGTTTCACAAGGGTCAGTCCTTGGTCCTCTTCTCTTTTCTCTCTACACTACTTCTCTTGGTAAAGTAGTATCTTGGTTTTACTGACCACTGCTATGCTGACGACACACAACTCATCCTCTCTTTCCCACCCTCTGACACACAGGTCTCATCCCGGATCTCAGCTTACCTCTCTGATGTCTCATCATGGATGGCAGCCCATCACCTCAAACTCAACCCCAGCAAGACCGAACTGCTATTCATTCCTGGTAGCACTGGTCCTCATCCTGACCTTACCATTTCCCTTGAGAACTCACTGGTCACTCCATCTGCTGAGTCTTGGTGTAGTGGTGGATGACCGGTTATCGTTCACAGGTCATGTTGCAAACCTGACTCGGTCTTGCAGATGTTCTCCTTTGCAAAATTAGGAGAATTTGACCTTTTCTGTCTAGAGAGGAGCTCAGGAGCTTCTTCAGTCTCTTGTCATTTCAAGACTGGAACTGCAGCTCCCTACTGGCTGGCCTTCCTATGCGGACCATCAGACCATTGCACCTCATCCAGAATGCAGCAGCGCGGCTCGTCTTCAATATTCATAAATTCAGTCACGTAACTCCTCTGCTGCGTTCCCTTCATTGGCTCACTGTAGCTGAACATCAGTTTCAGAACCTTGATGCTGACCTACAAAGACAAAAACGGACCAGCCCCTCCAAACATGATGGCAATGGTCAAAACTCGAGCTGCACCAAAAGCCCTTCGAGCTTCAAGTACAGCTCGGCTTGACCCACCGTCCCTCAGGATGCAAGGACAACATGCATCCAGACTCTTTTCTGTTCTGGCACCAAAATTGTGGAACGAACTTCCCCTGGGAGTCCGAACAGCTGAGTCCCTCACTGTCTTCAAACGCAGACTGAAGACCATCTGTTTCAGGAGGATTTAACTCCATAAAGACTTTTGTTGCAACACGGTCTAAACGTGTGGAATCTCTAGATTCCAGCCTCGTCTACTAGATAAGGATGTTCTAAGTAAACAGCAAAGCACTTTTGTAAGTCGCTCTGGAAAAGGGCGTCTGATAAATGCCGCAAATGTAAATGTAAATCATGATAAAAATATAATTTTTGATAGAAGATATTTGTAGAATATGCAGTCATGTACATTATCCTCAGATCCTGAAGCTTTCTAACCTGCTTACAATCAGCGTCAGCACTTCCTCACTAACTCGGGTTTGTTCTGCCTCCTGCCTCACTGCCCTCAGCCTCGCCTCATAATAGCGCTTATACTCAATCAGCGTGGCCTTATTCTGTTGATCCAGACGCTGTAGCTTTCTGATCTTCTCTTCTTTTTCTACATTAGATGATCTTAGAGCATCAATGTCCTCCTGCAGTCTCTTCTTTTCTTCCTTGAAGTTTGACTCCAGCTCTCTCTGCTTCTCCAGCAGCTTCTGCTCATAGAACATCCTCAGCTTCTCCTCCTGTGTTCTCAGAGTATGCTCCACATCTTCATATATCTTACTGCTGTAATGTTCATCTTCATTTGCTGAAACCATGTGGTCCACTTTCTCCAGGAGCTCCAGAACCTGCAGACGGTCCTGCATATCTTTATTATTAAAAACGTGATATCTCTCCCCACAGCGACTGATTAGATCTTTCAGCTCTTTGTTTGCTCTACTCAGGTATTCTTCAACTGTGTCAGTTAGTTCATCTCCATGAGTAAAGAGGATGATGGTGTATCGGTCAGCTTCATCACCAAAAATGGCTCTGATCTTCTCCACAGAGTGATGCTCCTCTCTGGTGAAGGGTCCAAGCTGTATGACCAGGATGATGGCGTGGGGTCCTGGAGCTGTCATGTTAATGCACTTACTGATCTTCTGTTTGAGCTCTTGTTCTGAGAGATCTGTGTCAAACAGACCTGGTGTGTCTATCAGGGTGATCTTCCTCCCCGCCACCTCTCCAGTCTCCTTCCAGCAGTCTTTGGTGATGGTTGATCCCCTTTTAGCAGCTCTGAAGATTTGCTCACCCAGGATGGTGTTCCCTGAAGAACTTTTCCCAGCTCCGGTCTTCCCCACCATCACCATCCTCAACTCCACTGGAGAAACAGGACAATTATTTATGAAAAATAAACTTAGTGATAATAGTGGCAGGAAAATGTGCAGATGAGTTTCAGATGGATAGAAATGAAAAGATTAATTCTAATAAAAATACATTTCCATCTGTAAGAGGGAGAAACAACAATAGTTCCTGAGAGATGCAGTTCACACACTATCGTTTACACACATCAGAGTAAGAGCATTACAGACATAGACAGAGCATCTGAGAGAGTTTAACTGTGTGATGAGGATGTTCAGTGTTGATACTGTTAAAATGATGGAGTCTCTTACTGTTTGGTCTGATTAGGGCAGGACTGCTTCTTTTTAACTGCTGTCCCTCTGAGTCTTCATCCTTTACTGTTAAAGGAAAAATCATTCAGCATTTTCAGATCAACAGCACAGGCCATCATAAAGTATCAGTGACACTCTGAGCAAGAACGTTGTGGTTTAAACAGGGTTTCTGTCATACAGAACAAACACTGTTTCTAAATGTAAAGGACATTTACATGGGTGTTGACTTCCTTACTTACAAGTGAAACTGAAAGTAAGTCTCAAAGTATCCACATCAGAGCATATAACAGAAATAAAAAGCTGGATGGTATAATCAGATGAGAAGTACTGATCCTACCTTCAGAAGACATTTTCTGTTCACTGATCCACCACAGTTCTGAGGTTTGTCTCTTCAGTCCAGAAGAACACAAGTCCGACTTCACTTCTGCTTCAAACACAGGGTTGCCAGATGCAGCATAAAAAATCCAGCCCAAAGTCTGTCTAAACCCCTACAGGAGCTACTGCCCAAAATAGTCTGAAGAAAACATTCCAACTATACACATCCCACCAATATTACTGTTTTTATTTTTAATCTAATTCATGCAACTTAAGCATTTTGATTACAGTGTTTTATTATTATTATTATTATTATTATTATTATTATTATTATTATTATTATTATTATTATTATTGTTATTATTATTATTATTATTATTGTTATTATTATTATCTTTTTAATTTCTGAATTCCTGTTTTGAAGCTGTTTTGAACTATTGGTCAGTTTAGTCTGTTTGCTGTTTATTGTTGTCGTTTCCTCCTCCTTTCCAAACTCTGCTCTGTAAGACAAACACATCATCATTTTCAAACTGTTACTATTTACAGAATTTGAGGGTCAATTAATGAAACAGCTGAAGGAAAATACACCTTTAGGCTGTGTTTTCAAACAAGCCCAATCTGTCTGGAAACCTGTGAACCTGACCACACTGTTCATAGACACAGAGGTCAGCCTGGTCAGGGGTCATGCTGAATATGCATTATTGAATAATATGAGCAGAACAGCAGCTAAAGTCGTAGTTAATGTGAAGATAAACAGAGAGATACTTTACCATCAGAACTTTAATTCCCATTATAACTATATACTGACAGATGGAGGTGACCGAACAACAACTAAACACATAGAACTGAAGACAAGTCTTTTAATCATCGTTTATAAGCTGGGATGAAAAGATTCCTTTATGAGATGTAACCTGTTTTCACAGCTTTATCTTCATGTGGACAGCAGTAAGGTCACTGCTCCCTCTGTCAGGTCATATGTATATCTGCATCAGTTCCAGAGCTTTCATGTCCTACATAACAGTCAGAAGATTCCTGCAAATCTCAGGATGGGGGCGTGTCCCTGCTGTCAGACTGACAGGCCTGAGGGCGGGGCCTCTGAGGGTTTGGGTACAGTGGGACATCTACAGTACTTTCAGTTTCACTGTGCAGACCAGGTCCACCTTCACTCTCATAACGGTGAGCATATCTGCTTTGTGTTGAAGTGTAGAAGAGCTTGATGCTGCGTTCGAGATGTTCAGATAGTTTAAGGTATGTTTGAGATGTTCAACCATGAGGTGTAAAGCTTCTGCTGAAAGTCACATGATCTGGGGGAATTTATGTGCTTTACTACAAAGGACTGTCCACCAGGGGGTGCTGTCTCTGAGCATGGGGTAGATCAGTGTGCTGTGGCTTTACTTTGTGTCCAGTACTGTATAAACCCCTATATGACTCTTTATCTTCTCTTTATGAAGATCATGGCATCAGTGCTGGAGACACCTCCTCCTTTACACTTTAACATTGTCCTGCTGGGAAAAACAGGAGCTGGGAAAAGTGCTTCTGGAAACACCATAAGAGGACAAAGTGTATTTATGTCCAAGAAGAGCTTGAAACCAGTAACTACGCAGATCCAGAAGGAGAGAGTGACTTTGGATGGAGTGAGTCTTGATGTTTATGACACTCCAGGACTTTTTGGACCTGGAACAAATAACGATGATGTAATCAGAACATGGAAACCTCTCCTCCAGTTAAACCCCTCAGTCCCCGCTGTGTTCCTGCTGGTGATGAAGACAGACAGGTTCACTGCAGAAGATGAGAGAACTGTAGAGCTGATTAAAGACTTTATACCAGACGGGCTCTTCCGAAACACCTGGATCCTCTTCACCAGAGGAGATGAGCTGGAGAGTGAAGGTCTCTCTATCGAGGAGGTCGTAGAAGATACAGAAGAACTGAAGAATATTGTAGAGACGTTTAAACACAGATATCACATCTTCAACAACAGAGTCCCAAACTCTGATCAAGTGATTCAGCTCATCAAAAAGGCATCAGACATTATCTGTAAGTACTGTTTACTTTAGATCATCTAATGAAGATCAATGCAAAATAATATTTGACCACATTTTAGAGACAGAAATAATTAATATATCTCACCAAGTCTTTCAGAGACTGTTACAGTAAAACATATGATTTGATGCTTTTACTGAACTTTTTGATCAATTTTAGAGTGAAAAGAAGTAAAGAGTTATAACAGAGTTATGACTTGGTCAAAATCATCACTAACAGTGACGGATATCAGTTTTAATGACTTGTCTCAACAATCAGCAGCCGTCGGCTCATCCCAGCAGCTGCTCAGCACTCTGAACTTTAATTTAACCGAAGCCCAAAAAAACAAGAATATATTAGAGTGTTTTAGGAAGCCGTTTCTGTAGTTCGTAATGTAATTAAGAAAAGGCTGCTAACGGAAATGAAAGACTTACTTTCAGAGAGAAATGTGAAATTAAGAACTCATCATCATGAACAGGAAGCAGGAGCCTAGGTAGTCTTAGACAATTTGGGAAACCAACATCCAAACTGAGACTGACCGTGTGTAACATTTCACTGAATGTAAGTAGAGACACTCTCACTTCTGCAGATGATAAACAGTACACTGCTCTGGACAGAGACATCACTCTGGTGAGGAGAGCCTGTGATATAGGTAAGTTCATTTTTTGAAAAGATGGTTAAGTCTGAACATTGTCTTTGCATCATTTGATTTGATCTTAAGATAGTGTAGCCTATTGTTTATTAATGTATTATCATTATGATCATGCTGAATCAGATCATTTTGCTGAAACCTGTCTACTTAAGAATATACTCGTATACCTACTGAAATCTGACTTTAAAGCTTTAATCTTTACCATACTTACTCACATATAATGTTGTGTTTAACTTTCAGATCCCTGTGATGATGACCCTGCTGTTTTCAGGGCAGTTCTATCGTGTGGTCATGTCACAGGTGCAGAGACCCTGGCAGATTTTTGCAAAGTTGAGCTTGAAATGGTAAACAGCTGAATTAGCATGACTGTTTAATTGGCATTAAGCTTTCATTTTCATCTCTTATAACATATTTCCAACAATTGCATTAACGTCCTTTTCCATCCAGGATTGTTCATGCAGGTACCTTTTTATTATTAATACACTTTTATAATCTCTCTTAAGAGATGTCTTATAACAACATTCATAACACTTCATAAAGCCAATGTACGTTACTTTAGGCGAGCACCTTTATGAATGAGAGCTTGAGTAGACAGAGTTCACTACCCAGAAGAGGATTAACGGAAAGTATACATGGAACCAGGTCAGTGTTTACAGGTGACTGCCTGGTGACCTGATAGACCAGTCACTGCAAAGACATAAACAAAGATCAGCTGTTCCATTTTAAACCAGTCTGATCTTCATGGAGGTGTTTTAGGAATAAACTCTTACTGTCAAACAAACATCAGAACAAGACTAAAGTTCTCCAGAGAACATCTAGACAGAGAGCAGGACTTCTGGAACAGTGTGCTTTAGTCAGATGAATCCAAAGCTGAATTATTTGGACACAGAAACAGAAGACTTTTTTGGCTCAAAGAAAACACATGTTTGAGTATCAATACTAATCATAATAAAATTCACAGACCTAACTGACTGATGATGATTTGGCTACACATGTTCATTCTCTACATTTCTCTACTTTTCTAAAAGTGATGCACTTTGGTTGTTGGAATTATTCGAGCATTTCTCCTTCGGTAAAGGTGAACACCTTTTGTGGTCACAGTTTATGCTCTACTCTCACCTCATTTCTGACTGGTTATGTTTGCTGTCTGCATGTTTAAAGTTAGAGGGTAAACTATTCAGTCTTTCACCACATAACCGTCTCTTTTTTAATTTTAGGGAAAAACTGCATTGAAATGCTGTTTGTGTAACCAGGAGTGGCTTTATGATGAAGTCCGCCGGGTTGCCAAACTTACGCCACAAGAACAACAATTCTTTGAGGAAACACTTGGGAAGAATGTCAGGCAGCGTATGGACTACAAGACTGTAAGTAAAATTCAAATGATTTAAAACTATTGGTCTAAATTGTTTTTTTTTTTACAGTAAAACACAGAATTCTATCCGGGTGTTTGTCAGTAAAGTTAGAGATGGACTTATTGGATTGATATGATATTTTAAATGTGGAACATGATTTAAAATGATTAAGAATATTACATGAACACAATCATTACTAAAAATTAAAGCAGACAGTTGTCCTGACACATATATGTTATCTATTCATCTGAAAATGAAGTGCTTTCAAGCACCACTGTGTATGTCATGTTTTGCTACAGTGTCCTGGATGTGAATGTCTCATTCAGAGACTTAACCAATCGAACCTGAGTGTGCTGTGCACAGTGTGCTGTAAGAGAACCGGGAGAACCTACGAGTTCTGCTGGCAGTGTCTGAGAGAGTGGAAGGGTCCTCGTCCTCGCTCTGATCGGTGTAACAATGAGAATTGTACTAATGATGATCTGACAAAAGTACTGAAAAGGTGCAAAATGATTACATTAAGACAGGTCCAGAATATTCAGTGTCCAGCTGTCCGGGCCTGTCCAACATGTGGCATTCTGAACGAACACAACACGGAGGGCTGTAAAAATATCATCTGCTGTAGATGCTGCAAAGAGTTCTGCTTCCTGTGTCTGAAACTCACTCCTGAGTGTTTGCAGACCAGCACACATTATGTCCACTGCTCAGATGGTGTTGCACCGAGACAGACGTCCATTCCCTGCTGGAATGACTGAGACAAACAATGACTGTAACAAAGATTATATGTTGGATACATATATTTTCACCTGTTTCATTTTCATTATTCTATACATTTTTAATATTTAATCATTTTACATGAACCTCACAAATCAAATGTTCAGAAGGTTTGTTGTGGACTATGAAGACTTTGTGCCACGTGTGCTTCGGTAGTTTGAGTTACTGAGTAACTTAGAGGTTGTCCTGCACTTTGTTGTTGTGTGGAGCACATGATTGTATCTGGAATTGGTTTTGAAGCAGTGAGAGTCACAGTCACATCATTGTTTGATAAACACTTGAACTGAACATTTTTTACACATTTATCTGTTTGCAGTCACAATGCAAAAGTCTGGGCAGCTCTGGTTAAAGTAATTGTTACTGTGAACAGTTAAACAGGTTCGATAAGAAAGACATTTCTAAGTCCTGCAGTTGGGAAATGTACAATTTAGAAATTAAAGATGAAACACACCTTTCAACAATTTAAGAAGCAGCAGTGAATTATTTTGGTTCTGTACTATTTTAAAGTGAAAAAGGAAAGTATGGGAACCCAAGTGCTTCATTTGCCTTAATTACTCAGTAAGGTTGTTATGGTTTGTTTGCAGTCAGGAGAAGCACATTTCATAGCTTAATAAACATATATATATATATAAACGTCTTTTCTAATCTTGATCTAAAAAACAGCAGCCATGTTTTTTTCTAAGAAGCTGCCCAGCACTCTGAAAATAAAGTGGTTGAAACTATAAGAACTTTCTGGTTGTCCTCAGTTAAGAAATGGTAAAATGGTAAGAACCGAAAGATTCTTGGCTACCTTTCAACTATTAAAATATGTAGCCTCCTAGGAGTGTATCTTGTTATCATCAGCATACATGTTTTTCCATTTCTCCTCCCCGTGCTTTTCTTCTCCGTCTCCATTCTATTTTTAGGTCTGCTGGTTGAAAAAATTGAAAATTGAAAAAGTACCTTTTTGTAACTCTCACACACCAAACATTCATCACACGTCGTTAGGGACGAGTTGCACTTTGAGGTCAAAGTCTAGTCATTAACTCAATGCCCGTCTTTGCTCCTTGTGCACAATAACAGACAGAAGGCTTGTGTTTATGAGTTTATTTCACGAAAGTGAAAGAGTTTACATTTTTTAACAGTTAATTTTTAGAGACCATGTAAAAACATTGAGCAAATATTCATATAGTTTGTGTGTGTGTGTGTGTGTGTGTGTGTGTGTGTGTGTGTGTGTGTGTGTGTGTGTGTGTTCTTCATCCATCTTATGTTGAGGCATCTATAATACAGATAGAGAAACATCAGCGTTCATCATTAGATCTGACATTACATCTAATTCACAGCACAATTTAAAGACAGAACGCAATTTAAAGGTACTTTTAAAGAAAACTTTGACACACTTTTACAAACACTTAAAGAAATCTGTAACCCATACCTCCACCAGGCATCCTCATCCAAACAGTGATTGTAGAGCCATGATTTATATGATAATCACCAAGTTTCTTGTTGTCTTCCAGTTGCTCATTTCCAAAGACCATGGTTATATGTTCAGTATCTAAAAATGAAATTAAATACTTCATTTAATACTAATTAAGTAAAAGAAAAGGTGCTCATAGACCCACTGAGCTGCCCTATTCACAGTGCCCGGGAGCAGCTTGAGAGTTCAGTGTCTCCAGTCATGTCCTGCCAGTTCAGAGAATCAAACCAGCAACCTTCCAGTCACAAGGCTGGTTCCTGAACCACCAGACCACAGCTGCTCCTACTTTTCTTTTCTTTTTTTTTTGCACAAATAACAAGTAACTAAATGATGAAAGAAGTTCTGAACACAATTTTAAAAGTAAAAATATGTATTTAATTTTATTAAAGGTCTGTAATGATTACATAATTGTTAAATTGAATGTGTGAAACAGAAGAACAGAAAGGTCTCTCCACTCCATTTGTAATGTGGAGAAGAAGAGAATCTACTGATCAGAAATGATTGGAACATTAACAGACAGACGGTGACGTAAAGAGGAGCTCCAGCACTTGGGATTTTAAACAAGTAAAAGATCTACAACTAAAGATCTGAAATGTTCACACGGTCAGTTAAACCCAACACACCTTAAACAGAATGTAAATATTAATGTCATTCCTACCTTTCACTCCTGGAATGGTGTCTTTAACTTTAACCTTGAAGGCAGTGACCTGCATCTCCAGAGCCTCTTCCTTTGTCTTTGCCACTGTAACACGTCTGTTTTTGTCATCCAGGTGAGCAAACACTTGGAAAACCATTGTACTTCATTAAATACCCAGAAACTCTAGTTGGTTGCTGTAGAGTCACTCAGTCGCGCTGGTAATGCTTTCATTTTCAGATCTCTGATTTCCTGGATCAGGGGGAATTCCACCTGGAACAGCCTGATAAATGGATCGTATAGAACCATCTGTAATCCTTAAACCATCCAGCATTTCTGTTAAAGCTGCTCTGATCTTCTAAAGCATTTACCAGCAATGGAGCAGAAGGTTCCAGTCCTGCCAGTGTAAGTGAACTTCCTGATGATCTTCAGCACTGTTCGCTCACAGGCTGGACTACCCATAACTTACTGACCAGTCAGTTAAAGCTGTAACTCATACCTGCAGCTCATGGCTTCTTTAAGTCACACTCCCGTTGTGTCTCAGATGAAGGATGTGAAATACAGGTGCTTGTGAGGTACAGATACATCTTCAGTGTAAAGCGGTTCTTCAAACAAATGTCAAAATATATGATGACGTGCTTGATATAAACAGCAATGTAGTGAAATGTTTCTTAAATATCTAAACATATGCATAGTTTATAAAGAAACAGATACTACTCTGCCCTCCTTTAGGAAATATAAAGTATAAAAACATTTCAGGTACTCAGGTTGGCCACCTAGTGGTCAGATGACAGCATTCCACACTTGATTTATTGACCAAACCTTCTTTTGGATCTGAAAACAGGGGCTACGTGAGTCCAGCACTGATGTCGAAGCACAGCACATTTTCAGCAGGGTCCACCAGTGGTCATCGGGTCAAGGTGAGATATTTATTTATATTTTTAAAATAAAAATGAATTTGATGACATAACTCATTAATATACATTAATAGATATGGAAGCATATATAAGATGTCAGCAGTTTAGCTTTGTATGGAGGGATGTTTGTGACAATATTATATGAATAAATGAATAAAAGAAAACAAATGTTTCAAATGCAATAAATGTTTGTTTAATTTTGAAACAGGTGCTTTTGTAAGGTATCCCTTTATTTGTAATGTAATTGTGTATTATTAATACCTACTAATTTAATTAAACCACTGAATCTCCCAGCTGGGCTTAACCTACACGTTATTAAGTAAACGTTGTTTCACATTCAGTTTCAGGCCAAAAAGAGGGATTTTAACATTTAGTCTAAACCTAAGAAAAATAAATGACCAGTTTCACAAATACAGTGAAGAATGTTCTGTAAATTGTTGCATTATAGCAGAAATTAGGAAACAACAGTGATGAAATGAAGCCACAGAAGAGAAGATGCTTTGAACATTCCTGCTCTGGGACAGATTCTCACAGTAAGTCCATTACTGCTGCTATCAGGATTCATCAGGAACAGACTAAACTCATCATTGATCTAAGAAGGTCTAACAAGCCAACTATACTTTTGAGGAAATTCTCCCGTCTTAATAAAAGAGACGTTTATTTTACATCCAAAAATCATGAAAACGTTTTGATTTGGGTAAAGCTGCTCTGTGACATCAGTTGTGAAAAGAGCTATACAAGTAAATTGTGATTGATATGATAAATCTGAACAGAGTATAACGTTACAGCGTCAGTGTTTATCTGTAACAGCAGAAACACAGCAGACTGTACATTTAAATAACAACCTTTAATTACGATGTTTCTACAACAGAATCTGAACAAGACTTACTCTGTCGAGCGTCGTCCCTCTGGAAACCAAACCAGTTCCACACAAACCCCCCCCACACACTCTACTGGGCTTAAATCCTATACAGATGGTAACCCGTGTAACATATACAGTATTATGATGTCACCCTTTGTATGTATCCTGTAGGAAAGATATTTCAATATATTAATCTTTATGATATATTGAACAGCCCTTGGTTAAAACAGGCTCGTTCCAACATTGTCCATTTTGAAATGTGTCTCTTCCTCCCTGTCCTCTCTCAACTCATCCAAATTTAAAGTAAACAACAACTCTAGGTCATTCTGAATTCAGAGCAATACATTCTCAATGCTGTCTGAATGTTGACTGGGTAGGTGAGGCTGATGTTTGCAGAAATATCCCGTGCTTTAGTTTTCACAAACTGAATCGGCACATTCTGAAGGGGGCTTTCCCTTTGGAACACGTTACTGGACTTTACAGACACTGTAAGCAGGCCAGTTTAACCACATTCCTCTGTCATGCTGCTACAGCGGCAGCTGCTGCCATTCTTTAGTAAAAGCTTCTCGGATCAAATCAGTTAAAATCAGTTACCAACAGCATACAAACAGCACAAGAACATTCAGAGCTGGAAAATCCCCAGCGTAAGCCTGATCTTCAGCACACCTTTTATAAAGCACTCCTGCTTCTCAAGTCTTGTTAAATTCTTTACCATCATATTTCATGTTTCGTCTTAAAGCTTGCTTTGTGCAATAGCCATGAAAAAGATTTGAGACATAGTGTTAATGTTTATATGATGAGACCAGACTGCCATAATGCAACAACCCTCCCAAGTAGTGACTCTTGATACCTGTAACTAATATCTTGTTGTTAGTTCCACAGTTCCTGATTTTAATACAAAGACTGGGATTGTTGAGAAGTTTATTATGAGATTATTCCTGACGCAAATATCATCCACCTGTATGACAGTTTGTTCATGAAATCAGAGAGTTTGTGGTTTTTTGTGATGATCTAGATTTGTTACAAAGCTACACTCTTAATAGTGATTGTTCTTTAAGGGGTGGAAACATGAACACTCTAAGAACCCTTTCCACGAATGAAGGTTTCTTTGTATTCTGAAAGGGTTCTTCAGATTAATGTTCTGTCGAGGGTTTTACATAGAATCTTTTTCAAAAGGACTCTATATAGCTGCAAAAAATCCCCGAGAGGCTGTGTGTTACTGTGATTTTATCACGGGGAAGTATTTTTGGCGCAAAATGAAGCAAACTGTGTACTTTTCATTTTAAGTGTCAGTTTAATTCAATTGGGACTCACTGTCATGTTCAGTGTCTAGTTACCTGACTCTGTGGGTGTTTGTCCTTGGTCCACAGTGTCCATTAAGAAATGTCTTTGAAAGGCAGCGTACCTGCATACAAGTCTTTTCACCAAAATTTTGACTTTAAGATTTCAAACCCTGCAAGTGATTCACGTGTTATTCATATATTTATGTATTTAGTCCTAATTCTTCCCGATTTTACCTCAGTGTGATTAGATCCCATATATCACCACTTGCAGGTGTAGTTATACTGTTTGAATAGTAATTTACTCAAACTCAAAACATTCAATAGTTCAATGAGCTATAAAGCAAATGGAGTTTAGAGTTTAGTAAAGGTTTGGAGTTAATTAACTCCTGATTTGGAACAGTATTAAAATCATTTCCTCACATTCCCCTGTAGGGTACGTGGGTCTGAGGAATGAGGGGGCTACATGTTACCTAAACACAGTTCTTCAAACTCTCTTCATGACCGAAGGTTTCAGGACGGCAGTTGAGGAGTAAGACAGGTCATTTATGTTCTTTATGCCGTGTCTGTGATAGAGGTGCTGTTCTGAATGTACTGTGTGCTCCAGGTTGGACTCACCTGAAAAGAGCAGTGTCTCCTATGAACTCCAGCAGCTGTTCAGGGAATTGAAGGCTGGTAACAGAAATGCTTCTACAACAGGAATCATCAGCGCTCTACACATTAAAAATGGTAATTCAAATTAAAATATATATTAGAATTTTCTGCTTGTAATAATTCATTAAATATAACAGAAGAACTATCTAAATCAAGTATTTACTGAAATCAGTATCAGAATCAGAATTAATTTACTAGAAGTGAATCACAACAGACCTATACTGTAGGAGCACCATCCATCCTCTTTTTTGTTATTGACACAAATTAAAGTTGCACCTTATAGACAGAGTTTCACTCTAATAAATTGAAGTGGCAGTCATGTGCACTCAACTCATGAACACTTCTGGGCTGCCCTACACAATTCCCAGCAGAAAATCTCTTTACAAGAGGAAGCCAAGCTAACAGATTTGCAGTACATCAAAATGCAACATATGCAACTTTTCCATTTGATACATACTTTTAATGTAGTTTCTTCAAAGATGAGAATGGCTAAGAGAAGTTAAAACCTAAAATAAGCTGGATTTTTACCAATTATTGCTTTATAAAATACACCAAAATTGTCTTCTGCATATGGTTAATGATGTCCACCCATTAGATCATAAAGAATGCAACAGTGAGAAACACAATATATTTCTCAAACAGAAACCAGTTATAATTAAAAATAATATGCATTTGGAGACAAGCTGAGAGACAGAAGTGTCGCTGAAGGATAAAGAAGCATGTGGACTGAATAAGTAGAGGAATATTATAGGATTTTACAGTAATATCCTGCCCACTTCACCAGAGTTACATAGTGCAGTTAGCAGTCTTCTCCTTATTACAGTCAGTGAAGCATCAACATGATTCTAAAGCTGATATTTAAAGATATAAATTCTACTTAATGCTGATTTAACATGTATTCACATTTCTTTGTATTTTGTATGCTCATGTGTGTGTTAATATTATAGTAATATATTTGTTCATTTTAAGTGTATAAACAGTCTGATGCAGCTGAATATTTGCAGAAGATACTGAGTTCGGTTGACTCCGAGGCATCAAAGGTATGCAATTTATTTTTTTGGATATAAACTTGATGTTAAACTTGATCATTTTTGTGATGTTTCTACACCTTGATTGAAATCCATCTTCAGTAAATTCAGATAATTGGACATAATTGGGAAAGACAAAGAGCTAATGAATGAGGAAAATGAAAGAGAGAGAGGAGGACAACGGGGGTAGAGATAGTGGGTCAGGAAGTGCAGAGAATTAGTGAGGTGGAAGTGAGGGCAGCTTTAAAATGGATGAAGAATGGAAAGGCAGCTGGTCCAGATGACATACCTGTGGAGGTATGGAGATGTTTAGGAGAGAAGGCAGTGGACTTTTTGACCAGGTTGTTTAACAACATCCTCATGAGTGGAGGAGCAGTGCACTGGTCCCCATTTTTAAGAACAAGGGTGATGTTCAGAGCTGCAGTAATGACAGCGGTATAAAGTTGATGAGCCACACCATGAAGGTCTGGGAAAGAGTTGTTGAAGCAAGGCTAGAGGTTCAGATCAGTGAGCAGCAGTTTGGTTTCATGCCCAGAAAGAGAATGTTGGTAGAGAAGTACAGAGAAGGTCAGAAGGAGCTACATTGTGTCTTTGTGGATCTAGAGAAGGCATATGATAAGGTGCCAAGAGAGGAACTGTGGTACTCTATGAAGAAGTCGGGTGTGGCTGAAAGGTATGTGTGGGTGGTGCAGGACATGTATGAGGATAGTGAGACAGTGGTGAGGTGTGCAGTTGGAGTGACAAATGGTGAAGGTAGGGTTACATCAGCTTTGAGCCCCTTCTTGTTTGCAATGGTGATGGACAGGTTGACAGATGCGGTCAGGCAGGAGGTTCCATGGACCATGATGTTTGCAGATGATATTGTAATCTGTGGTGAGAGTAGAGAGCAGGTGGAATAGAACCTGGAGAGATGGAGGTTTGCACTGGAGAGGAGAGGAATGAAGGTCACTAGAGACAAGACGGGATCCATGTGTGTGAATGAGAGGGAGGCAGGTGGAAAGGTGAAGATACAAGGAGTAGAGGTCATAAAGGTGGATGACTTCAAATATCTTGGGTCAACCATTCAGAGCAATGGACAGTGCAGAACAGAGGTGAAGAAGAGGGTGCAGGCAGGATGGAGTGGGTGGAGACGGGTGTCAGGTCTGATGTGTGACAGAAGGAGAGCAGCAAGAGTGAAAGGGAAAGTCTACAAAAGTGAAAGGGAAAGTCTACAAGACAGTAGTGAGACCTGCTATGATGTCTGGTTGAGAGACTGTGGCTCTGTCTAAAAGACAGGAGGCTGAGCTGGAGGTGGTGGAGATGAAGATGCTGAGATTTTATTTGGGAGTGATGAGGATAGACAGGATTAGAAATGAGCAGATCAGAGGGACAGTGAAGGTGGAGCAGTTTGGAGATAAAGCCAGAGAGGCCAGGTTGAGATGGTTTGAGATGTGTTGAGGAGGAATAGTGAATATATTGGACAAAGAATGTTGGAGATGGAGCTGCCGGGCAGAAGGAGAAGAAGAAGAAGAAGAAGAAGAAGAAGAAGAAGAAGAAGAAGAAGAAGAAGAAGAAGAAGGAGAAGAAGAAAGAGAAGAAGAAGAAGAAGAAGGAGAAGAAGAAGAAGAAGAAGAAGAAGAAGAAGAAGGAGAAGAAGAAAAAGAAGAAGGAGAAGAAGAAGGAGAAGAAGAAGAAGAAGAAGGAGATCATTGGGAAAGACATATATGTTTATGAAACTGTCCAGTCTTTCAAATACACCTCCATTGATCATGGCAACATGGTGGTAGTTCCTCTCCTGCGTCTTTTTTATTGATTTTTTTATTATACTGTCTTAACTCACCTGTGTTTTGCACACACGGGAATGAATCCTCTGCATTTAACCCCTCCACACACAGTGATACACACATGTGCACTGGTGACTTCATTAGAAAGACCCAATTATCCCAAAAACTACATTTGAACTTTCTACAGTATGTAGGTCTCCTAAAAAACTACATCCTCATATGAGGACAATAGGTCTGTCTTACTGTGTGATAAAATGATCCAGACTCTTGGTGACCACATGGATAGTGTTCCTCCAGAATGTCCTGTTCTTTGTTGGGTCTTCAGTTAACAAAGGATAGTTGATTCGTTGTTCCTTGAACTGTATCCATCTATTTTGTTTATGTTTATTTCAAACTATAAACATGAACAAAAACAAAAGTTCAAACAATGTAAATGGTTTACTTCACACCGTAAACATGGCTACACAGTAGTGCAAATATTATTATATATTATTATAAAGTTATATTTAGAAATATAAATGTGTCAGAGTAATAAAATACATTCTTTGCTTCTGCAATGTAGAAAAGTAGACGTATAAAGCATGTTAAAGTCAAATTACACAAAGCACAAATGTGTACTTTTGTGTAGTACTTGATTAAATGTACCAAAATCAGCACCTTACATCATTTATGAAACTGAGAATACACAAAAACATGGCCATTCAAATACAAAACAATAGTGCAAACAATGCCAAATAATCACTTTGTACTTTTTTATTTAAGGAACCACCTGTTACACCTTCCAAAATGCAGCAAAACAGTTACAGACTGAGTTGTAATTGTTCATTTTAATAACTGAACACAGCTGTGAAGATACAAATACACAAAAACAAAATACGTCCCACTGCACACAGTTGTTTATTTTATATTCACTCGTGGTTGATATGAGGACAACATTTGGACTTCATAAATAAAATGTTAGATTTTGTAATGACCAAATATTTCTCAGGAACATATGCTTTAATAATTTGTGGTTTATTTTCACCAAACAAGATATTCCATGGATTGAAGATTTACAACACAGTCTGTCTGGAGGGATGCCAGAAAAACAAGGAGCAACACACACCCTTTTTTTTCATACCCACTGATCTGACACAAGATACAGATGGGATAGTGAATGTGGTGAGTAACATCTCTTTCAATTAGCCACTTTGAGAACACAAAGTGTGTGTGCGTGTGTGTGTGTGTGCGTGTGTGTGTGTGTGTGTGTGTGTGTGTGCGTATGTGTGTGTGCGTGTGTGCGCGTTTGTGTGTGTGTGTGTGTGTGCGCGTGTGTGTGTGTGTGTGTGTGTGTGTGTGCATGTGTGTGTGTACGCGTGTGTGCGTGTGTGCATGTGCGTGTGCATGTGTGTGTGTGTATCACTGTTTGTTGACGGGTTAAATGTGGAGGACCAATTCCCCTGTGTGAAGCACAGTGGGTCGATGAGCACCTTTACCTTTAGCTTAAACAAACTATGAAGACCACCAGCTGCATCAGAAAACTGCAACAATACCTTCATTGTAGTTAAACAGAATATTGGGGAATAACTCTACTCAGTTTCATTCAGCCTCCTAATTCTGATTATTGGAATATAAAATGCATCACTGTGTCTTATTTCAGATGTTTATGCTTCTCTTTCCAGAAAAGTTGCTTTAATGACCATTTCAGTGTTGAAAAGATGGTGGACGAAAACCAGCTGTATTGCCAAGAATGCAAAAAGAAAACTGACCATGATGTGGTAAGTTTGACTTTATGAAGTCATGGATCCTAGTTATCAACAAGGCTCTGTGCAGGCTGATGGTGGTTCCACACTGGTGTGGAGTGTACTCTGTATACTGGTTTGCCACCATTGGCAGCCCTTTATTAAGTTCATGGACCGCCATAATGATGGGATTTTCAGCAGCACCATACCAGCAGGACCCAGTTGTCTTGAATCGGTTCTGTGATGCATTCTCTGTTTACACATGATACTGCAATGAGCATGCTGTTGAGTGTTCAACCTCACTCCCAAGATCACCTAACTACTGCATTCCCAAACTGTTCCCTCAGAAAACACCTCTTCATAATCAATAAACACTAACATCACATGACCTTTGGCAGGTCAGTGAGTGTAGAAAGCCTGCCAGCCCTACTCTTACTTAAGCCCTTTGCTCCTCCTGCCCATAATGATCAGTTCACTAGCTCCATAGGGACATCTGGATTGATAATATGTCAGATATGGACAGTTGCAACAAAAAGAAAGTGGATGCTTTACCTGCAACTTGTCAATGTAATTTGTTTGTTGATGCCACTGGGACACCTCTCATGCTTTTCTGCTAAAACTTAAACCCTGTAGATATGATTTGAGCTGTTCAGAACCATGAGAAGTGTTTGTTTTGTCTAATTAAGTTTAAATGTCTCACAGAGCTGTAAGCTGAAGACATGCCCAGAGATCTTAATGCTTCACCTAAAGAGATTCTGCTTTGATTACAATTTCATGAATTATATGAAAGACAACTGCACTGTGAGCTTTCCCACCTGGTTAAATGAACAGGTATGTCTGATTTGTTTTTTCTTTTTGATTTGTCTTCATGAGATTGATATTTCAAATATGTGAAATTATGGGAAGAAACTTGATACTGATTCCAGTGCATGTTTACTGCTCTGTCCACGTGATCATAATAATTAGTAAGTAACATATTAGTAATTATGTATATTTATGTAAATATTTATAGTGACATTTCACATCACATTGTTTTCTCCTGCAGGAACACGTGTATGAGCTGTATGCTGTGGTGGAGCATGTGGGTTCTCTCAGAAGTGGGCATTACTATGTCAACATCAAATCATTTGAAGACGGACGCTGGTATGAGTTTAATGACGCTAAAGTCTATCCCACGGTAAAGTCTTCTTACATTTTACATGTTAAAAAGACAGGAATTTAGTTTACATCATGTGCTCGTTGACTTTAGTGTTAAATACTGGAAATGGTGCTCTGCTCATATTGAATAGTTTAAGAACAGTTGACACTTTTTAAAAAAAAAAAATGAAAAAAAGAAGAAAAAAAACACAAGCTTAGACCTAACTTTTGACTGTAGCTTAAAATATGATGGAAAAAAGTTCATTTGCTGTCCAAGCAGATTCCTAAATATCTGTAAGTGGTGACCTGTTCTAAAACCTTACCGTCTCTGGTTTTAATGTCAAAGGAAGTGGAGGGTTCCAAAACCTTCCTACCAGCATCCTGAAGAAATGTGTTTTAAAAATAATTTGTAAAACATCATTTTTGAAGTTAAATTTCCATGTGAGGAAAAGTTAGGACACTAAATTACAATTAGAATCAGGTGCAGGACATCAGCTGGTGGTCGGTCTTATTTAGACCTCAGAGAGCTGTTTGGATCTGTCCACGGTGATCCCACTCACTTCAACAATCAAGAGCAAACCAAACTAATGTCTGAGACTTAAAGACAGGCTCCTCCAAACTTACCTCTAACAATGGTTGCAACAGTTTCAGCTGATGTTCTGCATCTGATTCTAATTTTAGGTATTTTAAGTCATAATAAATGTGGGCGTGTCCTAATTATATTTCTAACAATTATGTTTTTTTAATGACTTTTAAAGATTTAAAGCACTTTTTCATAAGGAATCATAGTAAATTATACACAAATGAATTACAAACATTTTTCTTTTCATCAACAGTCAATCATTATCAGGAATATCCAGCCGGACATTCATGGTGCAGAGTAAGTAAAATGTCCTGAAAATATTCATAACCTAGAAAAATATCCATTAACTTAAAGCACCAGTCATCATTGTAACATTGCAAACTAATCTCACTATCAGTACTAGACTAGAAAAGTGTGAAAAAATGCAGAACCCTATGCTTCTGCTTTTACAGGAGCCCTGGAAGCATTACCTCTGACACAGCATCTCTACTGCTCTACAGAAAAAAGAAGGGTTTGAAAATCTTCTTAATTGAAACTTTATGAACATGTTGCGTAAAGATACACTTATTGACAAAAAAAACTCATTCAGGTAGAATTGCTAAAATAATCAGTGAACAGGTGTGTCTCAGGCAGATATGTAAATTAGAACAGGTGTGGTCTGATTAGACACTGTCCTATGAAAAGCTCTCCAGAAAAGGCTACTTTTGGGTAGGTCACCTCTTGGTGAGAGATTTTTGACATGCCTCTATGACAAATTCAAAGACATTTTATCCAGCTGACAGACTGTGAGAGTGGACAGCTTTGGCCTGAGAAAAGTGGGATGGTCTTTTCAACAAATGGTTATACCCCTCTAGTCCACACCTGGTATTAGACATGGAGCCAGTAGGTTCATGTTTGTTTATCTGAACATAGAGTCCTATTCTATTGGCAGTACTTCTCTACAGGGACTAAACAAGCTGTGCGTGCATTTGCACATTTGTGTCAGCAATGGGTGCAACTTGAAGTATCTGAATGCTGAGTTAGAAGGAATGTCCACAAACTTTTGGACACATAGTGTATGTCAAGCCAGGAGGTGAACAATCGTATTTAATGTAGCTGGAATAAAGGTTAAGCAGCTAGTGTAAGCTAATCAGACCTGTCTGTTTCAGATGTATTTTGAAGAATGATGAGGTTGATCCAGAGTTTGTAATTTGCTTCTTACGGTTTTGAACTCCCTGTAGCTGTAGTTACAGTTACTTACGGTTCAAAAAGCCATGCAACATGCTGCTCACACTTGTGTCCCAAATCAACAAAATAAATCATGTAAACACAGCACAAAGAAATGATTTGCTTCCCGTTTTCACGTTGGGAGTCATTATGGATCAAGTCTGAAGTCTAAGTTGTTGTAAGCAACTTAAGTGTGACCAACATTTGAGTTTAATGAGGAGCCAAAACAGCAGAAGACCATGTCAGCGTCCACATCTTTCAGAAAGCAACAGAAAACTGATCAGTCCAGGCTGGTGGAGGTGGTGTGGGAAAAGCAGTTACTAGCAGTTAGTTATAGCTGCAGCCTATTAGAGCATTTTTGCTGACCGTGTTCATCCCTTCATGTCCACAATTTACCATCTTCTAATGTCTCCAAACGGAAAACTCGCAACCTCAATTCATGAGCATGACAATGAGTACAGTGTTCTTCAGTGCTGGTTCTGCATCAGGGTTTAGACTGTGGTATGAAGTCGTGATTTGATCATGCAGATAACCTGCATATCCTGAAACCAATTAGAATTTGATTAAGTGTTGTTTTCACACAGGAACCACAGAAGAAACAGGCAAGAAGAAAGTTGAAACGGTACACAGCAATAAACACTTCAGAGAACTCACAGGGTATTGTTTTAGATCATTTTTGGTGTAGATAACTTAGAAATGAGGGCAGGTTGGAAGGTAAAATGAACTGGATTTGGTGAAATTGGTGATGTAACATCAGTCTTATCTTTCTGTAAACCTGTGATTTTGAGATGAATGATTAAGGGAGAAATCATGAAGACCAATGTTGTGATTTTGGAGGTTTAATCCCTTATTTAATGAAGTTCAGCCTTTAGGTTGATAATATTCGTTTAAATGATTTTATATGTTTTCTATCCTGGAATCAGTCAAATGAAATGAATGAAATGACCCAGGCCTTTTCTAGGAGTGCTTCGTGTGGTAAGTGCAGTTTCAGTTTCCTTTCATCAGCAACACACATATCAATGAATCTAATGCATAAATCAATTGTTAGCACATGTTCTAAAGGAACCAGACCAGTTAAACCATTAAACATAGCTGTGAGAACATTAACATCACACACTTGTGTATAGTTTAATGGGTAGATGGAGAGATGATGAACGCTGGATGCACAGAAATAGTAAAGACATTTCACTCACTTCAACAATCAAAGGCAAACCAAATGTCTGAGGTTTACATAAGACATCCACTTCCAAAATTCCCATTAGGCATGTGTTTGATAGACATTTCTTCAGTTTTATTTGAAACATTTGAAACATATTTCAGCTCTGCAAAATGACCAGAACCTTTCAACAGAATCAAAGGAACCTGACAGTGATCTCGGTGGAAATGAGAGTGTTGCTGTGGTGAGTAGTCGACAGATGAAAGAGCTCGTGTACAAAATAAATTCAGGACCTTCCTGCTTCACAGTTTTATGTGTTCAGTAGGACAGAGAGAAATCTACTGTGTTAGAAAACAACATTTTCTTGATCAAGTAATTCATTAAGATACAATAGTAACATTCTGACTAATGTGAATAAAGTGAAACAAAACAACCCAGATTGTATATTATTATATATTATATATTATATTTGTGTTTAATTTGCATCCTAGGAAAGGCAAGCAAGTCCCATGGAAACAGTTTGCACTGGAGCAGATTCACAAAGTTAGTATCACTCATGTCATGAGTTGTGTTTTTTCTTAAAATCTGCCAAAAACATCGGTCATCTGAAGTGGTGTGTGCATGAGTGAATGAGTGAGAAAGGATGTTTATTGAAAAGTGAGTCCTCTATTTATTCTTGGCATGTCCACACTCGCTCTGTTAATATGCTGATGGCATTTGGCAGAGTTGATAAATTAACCCATATATTCCATGATATTAAATCTGTGGATTCTGGTACTCTTCCCATTAGCGAACCTTTGATCTTTGATATCTTTTTCATTTATTCTTTTTAGTTACGGGCCCACAAGTCGATGAGAGTGCACTGGAAAAGCGAGTGAAAAAGAAAGAGGTAAATGTAAGCCGTGTTACAGTGTGTTAATCTGTAGTCATCTAGGCTACGTTCACATTACCAGGCTGATGTGACTCAAATGTGATCAGCGCTTGTTTAAAGGCTGTGTGGACGTGTCAAACCTGAGGGTTTCAAATCAGGTTTAATTCATTTTCACCTGGTCCTAACAGTAACAGCAGTAACAGCAGTAACAGCAGTAACAGCAGTAACAGCAGTAACAGCAGTAACAGACTGGTGACAGTGGCAGAGGAGAGGACTTTGAGAAAACTACTGGACATTATGGACAAATATTATGATTGTTATTATTATTATTATGATTGTTATTATTATTATTATTATTATTATTATTATTATTATTATTATTATATATTGTTATTATTGTAATTCTGATATTATCTAATCCTAGACAAAACTGCTATCATAGGTTCTGGCACATCAGTCATTGTACAGAATCATCACCATGTAATCACATTCTTACACTGTTCTCATCGATACACCATTTCCATTGATTTTCTATCAGCAGTAAATGATCAGGTCTAGTCTGTGTGTATGGAGTAGAAAACTCACTAAACTGTGATGAGGATAAATTAAGTGCTCTGTTTCAAACCTTTTTTATTGTTTTTTTTTTAAAGAACGTGAAACAATGTAGTGGTCTAAGAAGATGATGATGATCAGGTAGAGAAGGGCTCCTAACTGTTTTGAAGGTAAATGTAGGTCACACTTTCACAATGCTGCGGTCAGAATATATGGTTATGAAATAAGAAATTATTAAAAACATTTTATATAATGTTTATGAAAATATGCTTGCATGTGTCTGACCTGTTCTACGTGATTTTGAGGAATTAACATTCAGCTCATCTCATCTTTTATTTTTGTGAAATGGGACAAATTTCAATCTGTGATTTAAAGATAACTCAGATCATTTATTGTATATGTTCTGAAAACCTATAACCCCAAAAGCCAAGTTTTGTTTTTTAAAAATAAGGATATTGCTATATGTACTTGATTAATACTCAGCACTGACTTTCTGTCAGATTAAATCTCTTCATCACTGTTTCAACTTTAATTTTAATTGATTGTTGTTTTTTTTTCTTCTACAGGGATTTTGTTCCTGCAGTTTATTTTAAGATGCATGTCCTTGATTGTGGTGTGGATTTGGTTCTATTTAACTTCTGATTGAATGATTTGCTTTAGATGATGATCAATGCAGTGCAGCTCTAAGTGCTGTTAAATTATATATCCTGTATCTTCTGATGTACGTGTAATCTTTTTAAGAATGCACTTCTTCTCTGTTATTCTCATTTATATCTGATTAACAAACAAAATTAAGAATATCTATGAAAATTCAAAGAATATTCATTGCTTAATATAGCCACCTTGTATGTATGTGTGTTAACCATCCTTGGTTCTTATATACAATTTGTTATATACATTCGCTTATGATGATCACAGCTCTTTCTGAATATAATTCGTGGTAAACATTATGGGGATCAGTTCCTTAATAAAATAGTGTCAGACATAATGCTTATGCATGCTTTACCATGTTAGAAATAAAATTTATGAGAAGATTTATGCATTGGTTGACTGATGTTTGTTTCAAATTGTATTCCCTTTTAAAATACTACAATCATCTCTATAATAACTCTTTAATAACAGCCACAACCTGTTATAAGATGGACTTAAACCAGGATTTAATAATGCTTTTAATGCTGCCTCAGCGTGAGACTCAGAAGAAATCAGTCATCACACACAGGCTGGGTGGTTTATGTTATTAAAAATGGAAATAAAATTTGGTGACAGGTTCACAGTCAAAGAACATGTGCATGGATGTACCTGTAATTTTATCATTACCGTTCTCAGGGAGAGGGCTGTCTAAGGCCTTGTTTTGCTGGTTTATAAAGCTCAAATTTGTAGAATATATCATTTACAGTTTCAACAGTATCAACATTATAACAAAAGAGACTTGAAATATGTCACTTTAATTGTAGTGGATCTAAAGTTAAATTCTGAACAAAAAGACAACAATATTCTAATTTTCTGAGACATTTCATGGACTTTCATCTGAACTCTCCACACTGCCCTGCTAATCAGAGACACTGAAGAACTGGTCAGGATGGAAATCGAATTCTCTGGTTAAATCTTACTAAATGGTGTAAGTGGGGCATATGAACCGTGTTTATATCTACGGTCTTTTTGAACTTCAGTCACTGCATCAGTTCAACTCTCTCAGTCTGACGGTTGTAAACCTCACTCACTGCCTGTGCATTTGACTGACAGGTGAAAGAGCCAATCAGCTGGAATTAGTGTACATCTCAAATAAACTAAAATAACATTTTTACACTTAAATGATGTGATCATTTATTACCATTTCCAGAAGTCTAAAGGGATCTTTAAGTTGAATCAGTGTGACCTCTGGACAGGGACTGGTCCATGAAAGTTTACAAAAGAAAATGCACTGATTTTATATTTAATAGTGGATATTTTTCATGAAGTCCAGTAACTGAGTCAGCTCTGCTGCCTTAGTAACATATTGTGAACTGAAGTCTTTCACAACATTTTATATCTTTATATGTGTGAGTGAACGTGAAGAAATCTCCCAAATATGCAGCATCATGTCACCATGGAAACATTACTGTACTGTTACTGTAAATGCTCATATTTGTTTGTGAGATTTCAAGGTTAATTAAAGTGACTTTAATTTGTGTTACTGTTTTTTAAGGCCAATCTTAGTTCTTTCATCAACGCTGCAAACACCAAAGAGAAGGTAGGCAGGAGAGGAAGACAATACACCAATGGTGAGTGACGGTGCAGGACGTGGCAGATATGCAAGAGATGGCGCCAGGAACCAATGGCAAAGATGTAACTTGAGAAAAATAAAATTCAAATGAAATAACTCATAAATAAATGCTTATGAAAGATACAGTGCCTTGAAAAAGTATTCATACCCCTTGACCTTCTCCACATTTTTTCCCATTACTCCCACATACTAATGTTGTGTGATAGACCAACACAAAGTGACGAGAATATGACACACAGTCTTCAAAATGTTTAATAAATAAAAATCTATAATGAGTTAAACTCATCATAATTTCTCTCCAAATCTTAAAGTGTTTAGACCTGGATGTTTCATTCCTGTTTAAAAAAACTCAGATTTAAGTCAGACTCTTTATTTCTCTTTATGACAAAACAAAATGCTGTTCCACCAGACTTTCACATATTGAACAGGCACAGACTCCTGAAATCCAGTTAGAGCTTTTGGTTTTGGTGCCACCTCGAGATTTTCCGTGGCCCCATCTGAGCAGACCTATGAAAAGTGTGTACTGATTAAAGCAATGATTAAAGCAACAGCATCAACATCATTGTGATGCTCAACTCATCTGTTAGAAGGACAACAAAATCTCAGATTGAACTGCACACCTTTCATCTACTTGTAGATGCCCGTTTGTAAAGCTCCACTACTGTTTATTTAAATTAGTTTTTGTCTGAACCAATTGCATTTGTTCTGCCTCAGAGGCAGAACTGCCTCCAGAACCATGAGTAATGATTTTTGCTCATAAGCTATTAGTGTTTCAAAGCCTGAATGAAACTTCCTGACTGTAGGGGGAGCCCAGGAGCAAGAAGTACCAATTCTTGCATAATTCTGCTTTAATGATGATGTTATTGATGATACTGTTGATATTTTGCTACAGTTTCAAATAAATTATGAAATATTGGTCTTGTGATATATTAGAATAGCAATAAATGACTGAATAAATGAACATAAATAATGTTGGTCAATAATAGAGTTTAGATGAATTAGCAGAGCCTGTACTGTATGTTGGAGAACAGACTGCGTTTAAGTGAAGCATTGAAGCAGTGAAGGAATTTATCTGAACACATGAAGTGAATCTTCTGAGAATCCATTTTGTTTGTTTGTTTGTTTTACTTATTTACAAAATAAGAACAGAGACAACAAATACAAAATACAGTTCAAATTCGAGATGAACGATAATGTTCCTAAAAGCGTCATATTTACATTCTCTCAGCTCTGAGACCCTCAGAGGAAAGCACACTGGCCTTTCTTCCCTCCAGCCTGGCCACCTCTTGGAGACTTGGCTTTCTTTTTCTCTTTTTGTTTCCTCAACCGTTCTGATATTTCATCTTCCAGAAAACCTGTCACGTCAACAAAGACCTCAGCCTGCTCTCGCGCCTCTGCCTCATATTTGGCCTTAAGTTTATTTATGCTTTCCTCAAGATACTTCTTCATCTCTTCACGCTCTCTCTCCTCTCTCTCCCTCCTCACTCTGTCTTCTACATCTCTCCTCCTCAGCTCCTCTTGCCATTCCCTCTCCAGTTGTAGACTCTCCAGACTTGTTCTTTCCTCCTCCTCTTCCTCATCTTCACACACTCTTCTCTCTTTACCTTCTTCTTCATGCTCTCTCTCCTCTCTCTCCCTCCTCACTCTGTCTTCTACGTCTCTCCTCCTCAGCTCCTCTTGCCATTCCCTCTCCAGTTGTAGACTCTCCAGACTTGTCCTTTCCTCCTCCTCTTCCTCATCTTCACACACTCTTCTCTCTTTACCTTCTTCTTCATGCTCTCTCTCCTCTCTCTCCCTCCTCACTCTGTCTTCTACGTCTCTCCTCCTCAGCTCCTCTTGCCATTCCCTCTCCAGTTGTAGACTCTCCAGGCTTTTCCTCTCCTCTTTCTCTTCCTCTTCCTCATCTTCACACACTCTTCTCTCTTTATTTTCTTCCTCAGACTCTCTCTCCTCTCTCTCTCTCCTCACTCTGTCTTCTGTTCCTCTCCTCCTCAGCTCCTCCTGGGCTTCGTTCTCCAGCTGTAGCATGTCCAGCCTCTTTCTCTCCTCTTCATTTCCTTCATAATCCTCACACACTGGTCTCTCTTCTTCCTCATGCTCTTTAGCTGTTTGTAATTCACTCTCTTTGCTCTCTCTCGTTCTCTGGTCTCTCTGCGTCTCTTTCCTGTGCTGTGTGTTCCTTTCGAACATTTCAATGATCTGCCTCACATTTTCTTTAGGTTTCCTCGGTTCTCTGGCAGGTCTCTGTTCTTTCTCTTGCTCTCTCTCCTCCATTTGCAGTTCTGACAGCTTTGTTTCCTCCCTTCTTTCTTCTACAAAATGTGCTGTCTCCAATCTCCATCCACCACTCTCCACTTCTTTCCTCTCAGGCTCTCCTCTTAGAGCTTCTGTCTCATCAAACTCCTTTTCCTGATGACGTCTCTCCTTGTCTGCTTGCTCTTGTTCTCTCTTCATAAGCAGCTCCTTTTTCTTCACTTCTTTCTCGTATTCCATCTTCAAAGACTCTGTTTGCTTCTGGATGTCTTTCTCCCTCTCTCTCAGTATCTCCTCTTTTTTCCACTGTATGGACCTCTCTGCTAACTCCAGCATGTCATTCCTGAAATAGTTGTTCATGTCACACTTGATCATTTCTTCAATCATTTGAAGAAGGTCTCTCACTTGGGTGCAGTTGTTTACCTTGTTACTGAACATGTGAACTCGGCCGCCACACTCCGCGATCAGTTTTTTCACATCAGGATGGCCACTTTGTTTGACGTACTCCTCAATTGTTGAATGCTCGCTTCCCAGCTCATCTCCTCTGGTGAACAGAACTATGGTGAACCTAACAGCTTCAGGCCCAAAAATGTTCCTGATCAGGTCCACCGTGTCCATCTCCTCCCGTGTAAACCTCCCAACACTGACCACAATGATAAAAGCGTGGGGTCCAGGTGCCGACAGTGAGATACACTTTGCGATTTCTTTGATCACTTTTTCATTTGTGAGTGTGGTGTCAAAGAGTCCTGGAGTGTCGACAACAGCAACAGACTTTCCCAGAACTTTACCGAAACTCTTCTGGCACATTGTCGTCACACCAGTCATACTCGCACTGGACTTGAATTCATTTCTTCCTAAGATGGCATTGCCTGTTGCGCTCTTCCCATTCCCAGTTTTGCCAATCAGGACTATTCTCAGACACTCTGAGCCATAAGGTTCAGCAAGCCTGTTGCTGGTTACCATGCTTACCACTTCACCCAGTAGATCTGGCACTGGTTTAAGGATTCCATTTTCTGTTTTCTCCAAGATTCTATATCTGCCTCCACACATGCTGAGAAGTTGGAAGGTTTGTGAATTTTGCTCTAACCACGCAGCATCTGCTCTCCTATCAGTGTTGCACTCAACTGTAAAAAGGACAACGGTGTGCTCCTTCATCCCTGAGCCAAATATTCTCTGCAACTTCTCCACTTCTGCTTTATCTTCATCAGTGAGAGGCCCAGCTGGAAGGATGAGGAGAAAAGCGTAAACTCCAGCATCACACAGAGAGACTTGGCGATGAGTCTCCCGCATTACTTGCTCTTCTGAGAGTTGAATGTCGCCTAGTGCAGGAAGCTCCACCAAGGTGATCTGGTATCCACACACTGTGTCCTCCCTCCACACATATTCTGCACTGAGTTCTCTCTGGGAGGTCTTTTTGTCCAACAAGAGGTCTAATAAGGAGGCCTTTACTGCTCTGTTTCTCCCACATAGCATCAAGTTCAGCTGTGGTTTCAGTGTCTTAGCAGTGGAGGTAGACACATCTGACCCTTAAAGATATAAAGAATAAAAAATACATGTCAATATATATGATGTCACCATAACGACTAGAAATTGTTTGTTTTTTACACAGCACTAAACATAGCATTGCCAATTTACTGTATCCAGTCCAAGTCAGGTCCCAAGTCTCTGCTTGGTCATGTCAAGTCATGTGTCCAGGGTGCGAGTGTCCGTTGTGTATCAGGTCTCCTAAGATGAGTCCGTGAGGTAAGTCTGATTCTTAAATCTATTGGGTGTGAGTTGCAATATTATGCGGGTTAGTCCCAAATCACTGGCATGCCATTTCAAGCCAGGTCTCTGGAGTAAAATTCTGAGTGAAGTCCCATCTCAATGGTGTGTGAATCCGAGTTGAGTCTCTAGAGTACAAGTCTTCATTAAGTCCTAAGTGTCCAGAGTACAAAACCAAGTCAAATTTCTAGAGTAATAGTCTGAGTCAAGTCTTAAGGCTTGACTGTTCAAACTGTTGTTTGAATCCAAATCAAATCTCTAGTGTACAAGTCTTGGTCCAATCCTAAGTCTCTGGTATGTGAAGTCAGGTCTCAAGTACAAGTCTAGAAACATTTTAAGTAGGCGTCAGCATGTGGGACTTACCAACAAAACATTTCCTAAAGCCTTGCCTCAGTTTCCCCATATGTTCCCCAGGCTCAGTTTGGTCAGACTTCTGCTCTTCCTTCACAAGAGGAGCTGCTCCATACTTCTCCCACATAAGGTGACTCCCTCCATTCTCTTCAACCATCTTTTGCATCACCTCTACAAGAGCAGTATGACTACATCCCCTCTTTATCTCAAAATGCACACTGCTGCATTCATCAATGACCTTTATGAGCTTCTCCTGAAATGCATCGACACCGAAGCCCGGCTGCAGTTGTTGTGTTGTTACCACCACAGTGTGTTTACGAGGATCCTCAGACAGAGAAAACAAGATCTGATACAGTCTGTCTCTGTCTGCCTCAGTAAAGTCGTCTGGCTGTAGAACCAGCATTAGAACATGAGGTCCAGGAGAACACAGGGTCATACATTCTTCAATCTGCACTATGATCTGGTCCAGTGAGATTTGAGGGTCAAACAGGTGAGGTGTGTTGATGAGGGTGATGTATCTTCCCTCCACTGTTCCTCCAGCTCTCTCACTGTGCTGCTCAACTGAAGGAGGTGGAGCTTCAGTATCAAATGCCTCTCTGCCCAGGATGAAGTTCCCCACTCTGCCATTCAGGCCATTCTTCCCCAGCAGAACAACCCTCAGCTCGGATACTGGAATATGAATGGAACCAACATCATAGTTTAGACATCTGGTCATAACTTTAAATCCCCCAATCAGTTGTGAGGTGGGACCTCCATGAGCATCAGGACACCCATGAACCTGTCACAAGTTCACTGGTTGCTCTTCTTGGGATCATTTGTGGTACTGTATACCTAGAACACCCTACAAGACCAGCCTTACGTTTTGGAGATATTCTGACCCAATTGTCAGTGTGTTGATCTGGACAGCCATTGCAAACGACAGTCGGTCACCCCTAGCAGTGATATGAGGGGCACTAACAGCCCAGCAACATGTGCAGGACATCCTGTGGACACGTGTCACCTCTCACTGTCATTTTTCAGCAGGATGTCTCCACCAGATTGCAACACTTCCTTGTCCTGCCCACTTGACTGATTTATCTCCAATTGGGCAACTGGGACACCAGCTTCTACAACCTATGAGTGTGCAGGATCTACAGGCCCAGCTGCAACATCTGTTTGTAAATGCGCTGCAGGATGGCATACAGAACCTGAACCTCCATGTCCAACAATGTTTTATCTTGTAAATTGTAAAATTTTCCCCAATAAACTCATCCTTTGATTCTAACATTGTAATCACTTACATACATCATCATTACAGTCACACATTCAGTCTGTTATTTTTTGTGAGTGAGTGTGTATGCAATGTTCATTAGAAGCTGTGTTACTGTAGTTACTTACCATTGGGGGGTAGAATTATACTCCTCCTCCTCTGGGGTGACGGATCTAAGAGAAAAGTGTAAGCTGCACATCACTGTCACTGTATTGTTATTTCACAATGTTCAACAAGCTCTCTATACAACAATCAACCGTAAGATTATGACACAGAGCAGCTGTTATGTGGGTGGTGGGTCATTCTCAGCACTGCAGTCACACTGACATGGTGGTGGTGTGTTAGTGTGTGTTGTGCTGGTACGAGTGGATCAGACACAGCAGAGCTGCTGGAGTGTTTAAACACTGTGTCCACTCACTGTCCACTCTATCAGACACTCCTACCGCGTGTCTCCACCTTGTAGATGTAAAGTCAGAGACAGAAGCTCATCTGTTTCTGCGCAGTTTGTGTTGGTCGTCCTCTAGTCCTTCATCAGTGCTCACAGGACACTGCTCACAGGACGCTGTCGGCTGGACATTACTGATTGATGGACTGTTCTCACTCCTGTCCAGGCAATAACTCTTCCTTTCTCTTCCCTTGCCAGCATAAACTATAGGGACAGCTCATTCAATATTTCTTCTGAAATCAAGAGTATTAAAAAAGCTCATCCTCTATTGTCCGGGGAAGACTTTCTGCTGAGGGGCTTAATTAAATGGTTGTTTATCTGCTCCAGAGAGTCCTGTTCTATTGGTTGTTCTTCTCTATGTTCTAGAAAGTCTGTGTGTATTTGCACATCTGTGTCAGCAATGGGTGCAACTTAAAGTTACTGAATGCATTCCATCATAAAAGCCTTATCCCATCTGTGAAACACGTTCAGGAGAGTGAATGCATCTGGTCTAAGACAGCTTGTCATCATCGATGGAGCAATAAATTCAGAATTATACCAGTAATTTCTAAAGGAAAATGTCAGGACATCTGTGTGTGAGCTGAATCTCATGGAAATGTGGGTCATGCAGAAAGACAACGACACAAATCGTTAAACACACAAGTGGTTCTGCCAAAGAATGTTTAAGTAAGGATAAAGGTAATGTTCTGGACTGATCCAGTCAGAGTCCTGATCTTAATCCAGTAGAGATGTTGTGAAGGAGCTGAAGCAGCAGTTGATGGAGGAAACCACCAACATTACAGAGCTGAAGCTGGTTTGTTTGGAGGAATGAACTCAGATTAGTGCAGGACTGACCAACCGTTATGGAAACGTTCAGTTAGTCACATCAGATACTGACAGCTAAAGTGTTTACATGGTAAAACAGACATTTGCTCTATGACTAGAAGTGCGGACAATCTTTTTATTACATGTATGGCTGTCTCCTGTCCTGTTTAAAGCTTATGAGGACTTATGAGAATGAAGGATCTGTAGAGGGAACACAGAATGAAATTCTAATATTTATCATGGCCTTAAAACTCACTGGACAAACATTCTTAAAACTGCTTTAAAACATAATGTCATAAATACCACATGATGTTAGTAACATGTGACTGGACATATAGGTGCAACAATCCCAAAGCTGTAACTCTCCATGGCAATTAATATTATGCTTTACATTTCACTGTAGAATACTTACAAACATCTGACTCCATTTCACTGAAGATTCCTCCTGAAGTGATGTCCAGATAACATCCAGACTTTTAAATCATTTCATGTTTGAGAAAAAGGTTTCCAGTGATTCTCCTCAGTTTCTGCTCTGTCAGAACTTCCGTACCTGAATGAAGGTCACACTTTTACAGCTGTTCAAAGATCACACTCGATCACACCCTTCACCGCACACTAAGAATAAAGAGCACTTCTCCTTACACAATTTTACAACGTCCTTAAACATCCTTTAGGAGTTTACATTATTTTGTGATTAAGCATTCTTTTGTTAGGATTGTCCAGCTGCAGAAATTGGGATAGGTTTCCCAACTCCATCCCAACCCCAATTCCACAACCTCAACTCCATCCCAACCCCAATTCCACAACCTCAACTCCATCCCAACCCCAATTCCGACATCACCCAGTTGTCATGTCATTGCTTTAGAAGACGATACTCCAGCACTGGATGTAAAACATTTTATTTTTATATAGAAATATTGTGTAGTATATTTCAAAATAAGGATTATTGACATGAGTGATACTTGCACTTGTTCTCTCAGAATATTAATGTATTTTTGTCATTGTATAAACACTACAGAAACCAGCACTGAAACACTAACAATATATCTTCTACGTTTCATCTTCTACTGAACTAGGTCAGTGTTCGGTACTGAAGACGAACCAGCTGCTGAAGTCGTTAACTAAAGGTCTTCATTACATACATCGTTTTGTGCTCACTGTTTCTGAAGAAGCAGGACTACAACAAAGTTTCTGAAGATAGTGTACAATGAGTAGAGGTGTGAGTTCTTCAGCCTGATGAGTGAAAACCTTTAGTGAAGATTGTATTAAATTGCATAGTTGTGTTGTTTCCGTTAAATGTAAGTGTATTACACGGTTGTAACCATATTAGAAAAGGCTGTACTTTAGAAATACATTTAGTATCAAAAGACAAAATATCAAGCTCTCAGTGTCCTTTTGGTTTTAGTACAAAAGTTTACTGGAAGATCAAATTTGCAGTTTTCTCTCTGACCCCACGTCATCAATCAGCAGAGACGTGTTTGGTTCTGCAGTTTTATTGGTGTCCAGTCTATCAGCTCCTCTGACCACACAGGAGCTCTTTGTAGTTCTATAATTCCAGACTGTAGTTCATCTGTTTCTCCTCCTTTCACCCTGATCTTCAATGGTCTTAATTACCTCATAGTCTTACGAGCCCCAGTGCTAAACTAAAGAATTACACTTCTGACACCAGACTTGACTCGGCCACCAGAATGTACTTGGGGTAAAAGAGAAAACTGTGTTGACGTTTAGTCTAACTGCTGCTTAAATGTCGAGTTTCAGGTTTAAGCTCAAACTCTGATCTCCTCCTCTTCCTCCGGGAAAGCAAAGGGTGCCTTTCCTCGTCCCTTTAAGACCCCTGCCCCGCCATAATGACGTGCCAGGATGTTGGCTGCCTGCTGGAACCTTTCTGCTTCTATAGTTGGTTCCACCCTCACTGGGGACCACGGGGAAGCATCTGGTGTCAGCCTCTGAGCAACGTCCCCATTCTCAGCTGACTCTGTGTCCTGCTGGTTCCAGTCTGGGCTGCTGGAACGGCCCCTGCTGCTCATACATGGACTCTCCACTGCCATCTCAAACAACGAGCTTGGCTCTTCCTCTTCCTCTTCCTCTTCATCATCTAGGTCCTGTGGTGCTCCCCGTTGGCTGCTCGGGCTGTGGATGAGGCCGAGCAACTCTGTCATGAGGGATGGTCCGAGGTCCACAGTGAAGGAGGTGAGTGAATCAGACCTTTGGAGCGCGGGGAAGGAGTCCGAATCTGAGCCCCGGCGCTGCTGAGATTGAAGAGGGGATGATTCTGTTGAGTTCCTGTCAAGACGGGCCAGACGAGGGAGCGTGACAAACCCTGACTGGACACCTAGAAGAAAGAAAGGTTTAAAAGTGTGATATTAATCAATTAACAATAGTACAGATGAGAGTCCTGATGAGGAATGAGCTGCAGCTAAATCAGGAATCTGGGTTAGGAATGGGACAGAGCTTAGAGGTGCTTGGGAATGTAGGAGATAGAGAAGCCTCTGATGGCTACTTTCTACCCTGCTTGCTCCTCCACATGCTTGTTCTTAACAGGACATCCACTGATACTGGTATTATTCCATTTTCTACAGCAAACCTTATTCATGCTGAAATATTAGATGCTGCTCGTGCTGAGAAATCTTTAGTATGAAAATGATGATCAGTTCGTTTTGGACTCTCTCAGGAGTGACCTCTAGGGAAAGAAATTCTCAGGTGGTTATTTACTCTATAGGTTCTCGGGTCTGACATGTCCCAGTGTAAGAGTCAAAACTGGACAAGCCAATACTGAGTCTTCCCAACAGGGGGAGACATTGTGACATAAAAGACCAGTTGGAGACTTTTAAAGCTGCTGGTGGATCAGAGTGGGTGACAGTGAATAAAACCTTCTATCAGGATATTTTACGATATATTAATTATAATTATCTAATTTATCTGGATATTTTGACAATGATAAAACGCAATACTCGTGCATTATTACAATTATTATTATCATCATTGTTGTTTTGTTGTTGTTCTGGTTAATATTATTATTATTATTATTATTATTATTATTATTATTAAAAATAAGTAAATTCCAGTGTAAGTATGTATCACAGTACTAATCCGGAGTATTTAACACATGGAAATATGTAAGACACTATGAAACAGTGATGGGGTTAGTGAGAATATACTGCAGTGTCCACTGTGTTGGAGTCTCAGCGAGCTCTAAAACTGCACACACACACACACACACACACACACACACACACACACACACACACACNCACACACACACACACACACACACACACACACACACACACACACACACACACACACATTCCATAATGTATGAATCATATTTTGGGCACCTCTAGACTAAGAACAGACAGAGAGATGGAGTAATGGAGAGAAAGAGACAGAGAGACAGACAGAGGGAGAAAGACTGAAGGAGTGAAAGAGACTGTATATCACATTGATTTGGAGCAGTCAGAAATCCCCCCACACTCCCAATACACAGACACACACACACACACACACACACACACACACACACACACACACACACACACNACACACACACACACACACACACACACACACACACACACACACACACACACACACTGTGCCCATTCTGAGACTTCTACTCTTTTTTGGGTGAATTCTTTCAGCATTGGGTAAGAGCTCCCGGGACAGGGAAATTCCACACAGAGAATAATGTACACACTTTAACACACACACACACACACACACACACACACACACACACACACACACACACACACACACACACACACACACACACACACCATTCAATCTGTCACAGTGTAAGAAGGCCATGTCTGTCTGCTGGAGTGTGTGTGTGTGTGTGTGTGTGTGTGTGTGTGTGCGTGTGTGTGTGTGTGTGTGTGTGTGTGTGTGCGTGTGTGGGCTCAGGTGTTGTCATGGTAATTCCAGATGACTCAGAAACATGTAAATTGTTTATTGGTTAGTTTGATCTGAACACCACAAACAGCCAGTGTGTGTGTGTGTGTGTGTGTGTGTGTGTGTGTGTGTGTGTGTGTGTGTGTGTGTGTGTGTGTGTGTGTGTGCGCGCGTTTGTGTGTGTGTGTGTGTGTGTGTGTGTGTGTGTGTGTGTTGGGTTGGTGAAATAATCTACCTTTTATTATAAATTAGTAAAAGCCAGCAGGCTCTATACACACTCAGCACATACACTCTGGGTCAGTGTGTGTGTTCAGGTCTTACTGTAGGAGTAGAGTGGCTGCTCCAGGCAGCTGGTGGAGGTAGGGAGCAACACCTCATCCAGGCTGCCGTTGGCCAGGTTAAGCTGGGGCAGTGAAATGGCATTTTTTATGATGGGTGAGACAGCCGGTGGCGGTGAGGAGAATTCTCGAGAGTCCATCCTGAGCCTGGGCTGGGGGGTTCTCCTGACGTGCCGCAGTGTGCGCGACAAGAACCTCGCCGGCTTCGAGTCAGGACTCTCCTGGACGCTTCCCTTGCCCCCGTGCTCACTGAGGAATGATGTGTCTCCAAAGACGTCACCCCCACGACCAACATGCATGGTGTGGCGGAAGTCCCCCATGGGCAGGCTGATCATGTCGGTTGAAAGTTCGGTCTTAATGCGGCGCCTGCTGTGGGACGTGGACACCAGGCCTTTAATCCCTGGCAGCTTGCCCAGACTCATGGTGACAGAGAATAAGTCCAGATCTACCAAATCCAGCCAAAATCCTTTTAATTCTAAGAGGAAGAGAAAGAGCAACAGGTTTGTGGGTCGTTTGTCATTAATCCAGAAATGAGGAGAACAAATTGCTGTGAAGTCTGTTAGACTCGCATTAGAAGCTTCCTGATCTTTTTAATTTGTGGCTTCAGGAAAATCCAACCAAAGTCCTTCTGTCAAAACAAATGAACAAGAAAAAAGCAGATAAACGTATTTGTTCTTGATACACAGAGAAAGGAGTCACATTCCTTTCTGGAACTGAACTGTACACATATCTTAACCTGCGTAAGGGAAGCAGAATTACGAGATTTATATATACTGTACAAAATATATCTCAATATATGCATTAAGACCTACTCACAAGTGTTGGTTGCTATGGTGTTGTTATAGTACAGGAGTACCAAAGTGCCAATGGTAAGGGCATTGGTTGATAAGGTGTCTTTAATTGGTTTCTAAGGTGTTGCTATGGTATTGTGTTGGCTGTGAAGGTGTTGTTAAGGTAATTGCTAAGATGTTGCTATTGTTATTGTGTTAATTGTTAAGGTGTTGCTAAGGTAATTGCTAAGGTGTTGCTATGGTGTTGATGTTGAGATGCTAAGGTGTGGCTATGTTTGTAAGATTGTGCTGGGTTGTTGCTAAGGTGTTGCTATGGTATTGGCATTGGTTGTTAAGGTGTTGTTTGGTGATTGCTAAAGTATTCCTTTGGTATTGGTTGGTAAGGTGTTGCTATGGTAAAAGTGGTGGTTACTAAGATGTTGCTATATGGTTGTGATGGTGCAGCTTGGTGTTTTCTAAGGTGTTGTACATGTGAATTATTGTAAATGCTTATGTGACCCCAGTCTCAGATCAGATATCTCTCAAAGATCAGAAAATGTCTTATTTTAGACGTATCAGTCCTCACCTACCTTAGTAGTATTTGAAGCCTCTGTTCACTAATGCACTCTCATCAAGTCTTCATTCTCTCCATCAGCACTTGATCCAAGGAAGCCAACGACAGTCCAGGACGTGTATCACAATTTTGAGTGTGTGGTGGGTTTCGTGGAGATGCTGTGTCCTGTTTCCAGCCTCTTCATTGCAAATGTTTGAGGGACGCTCCTTTTTCCTCTTCTGGTTTAAACATCCAGTCGCACGAGGAAACTCTGACTGGAGTCCAGCTGCAGGTCCTCACCACCTACACATACAACTTCTTTCCTCAGAAAGCCGCCTGAAATTCTGCACCAAGCTCTTACACCTGTTACCACCAATCACTTCTGCACACTACTTGGCTAAAGCATTTTCCGTAAAGCGTGTCTGGAATTACACAAGCACGGGGCATCATCCGGGTAACTGCACCATGTTGGGGACGGTTGGTGAACAGCAGAACAATGGTTCTGCAGTTTGTGCAATTTGTGTAAAAAACAGTCAAGACTGACCAATCGGTGAACTGGTGTTTAGCCAAAGAGGTAGACCAACTGGAGGTTGACCAATCAGTGGAATAGTTTGAGAAGTGAAAATGAAAACAAACGTGGCTGACCAACCGACTAATCGGTGAATTAGCACACGTGCACTGTACCAATGGAACAGTACTGACCAATTAGAAAGCTGGATCTGAACTACTTTAGATAAAGTAATTAAGAGTCCTACTCATTCACTGAACCCATTCTACCACCTGTCCACCACCTACACCTCAAATCCTACCTTCTGTTCCTCTACGCCTGCAACCACCAAGCAACTCCGTCCAGTGTCTTCACCCAGACCCTCGCTCCATCTTTCTAACTGCTGTAGATAACCAGTGAGCACCCCAGACACTAATCACTTTACCGGTGTTTACAGGTCGCAGGTGTAAATGAAGAGCTGTAAAATAAACCGGCAGCTCAGTCACTGCTCTGCTTCTGGGTGGTATTCAGATCACTCCAGATCACTCTGCAGCCCACTGTCCACTGCCGGGGATCTTTCTGTCGTGCCCCTGCGAGACCTCCACGCTCACTCAAAGCTTATAAATAACCCGTTAAGGAAGTTTAATAGGATTCCCGTGGATTTTAAACACTTCTTCACAGCCTGACTGACTGAAAACAGTCCTGTTGATTGATCGATGCCCCACCTTCTCACTCTAGGCTTCACTAAGACTGCTGTCCATCTGGTCAGCAAAAAAGATGACTCTTCAAACACCACCATCCATCCATCCATCCATCCATCCACCACTTCAGATGACTTATTATTCAATCATGGTTCAATGTCTAGTGTTCTTCTAGTATATGTTAATTACTTTGAAGCTAAATGTGAAGATCAGCTTGTTTGTGGAACAGCAGGACAGCAAAGCTTTGTCGCTAGAGTTTTACATACTTACCCACTAAAGACAAGCTCCAGAACATTCAGTTAAACTCAGAGAGACCTTCACTAACTACACATTATACAGCTCCATTAAACCCAACCACATCCCTACACCAGTTCAACTGTCTTATCACCACTGGAACAACTGCTCCACTCTCCTCAGCTCCTGAAACGCTGGTCTGAATGGAGCAGTGTGTGAGTACAGAGCTCTCCAGCGCTGATTACATCCAGAAACATCTCATCTCCTTCTGGAGCTTTTATAGTCTGGGTGTCTTTCTTGTGGTCCACCCCCCTCCCTCTCTCTCTCTCTCACTCTTTTCTGCAGAGAGTTTCCAGGCGTCAGTCCTCTGCAGTGACCGCTGTGTGTGAAGCGAACAGTCTGGACTCCCACCGTGTGACTGTGTTGTGTTTTCTCCAGTGAAGGCGAGATGTAATCCTCGCCGCCGTTTCTCCTGTGTCTCACAGTGGACGTGGGAGAGGAGTTCCGCCTGGATTGGCCTGTCCTGGATTAGACAGATTATTCTCTCTCCTTCTTTCGCTCTCTCTGTCTCTCTCTCACTCTGCCGTTCTGTCAGACTCTTCCAATCCTCTTACAGGTCCGTCACCCGGCATCTCATGTCCAACTGTGACACGCACCTAAAGGTAATGAAGAGGTAATGAAGGAGAGAGCTTTAGAGAAGTGCATTCTCATAGAACTAAACTGAGCCCAGCTCTACTCCACTGCTGCTGCTGCTGCTGCTGGAGGAGGAGGAGGAGGAGGAGGAGAGCCTTCAGTCTCAAACAGGTGTTCATGAATGTCAGTTTATTTTTGATATGAAGATGATTGTAGGCCTGTAGATGAACCAGGAAACATCACAGATGTTCTGGAATTTGTTTTTTCCCAAAGTGTTCTGGGAAATTTCTTGCTGAGAACATTAGCTTTTTTGGCAACACAGAATGTGGCCCAAACGTGGCCCAAAGCCAACATTTTTGTAGTATGTGACTCAGGTGTGTTATCTGTGTGAAACTCACAGAATCTGATATTTTCAGCTCTGATTTGGACCAATACATGTGTGACAATGTGACTTTTATGTCAGTCCAACTCAACATATCTCATAAATACATATGGGAAAGGGAAACTGGGTGACAGCAGTAAGAGGGTGTTCAGTGGTGGGATAGTGAGGTCACAGACTTGTACTCTGAAGGCTGAAATGTCAAATAAGGAAAATAAAAGACATAAAGCAAAGTTTAAAGAAATCAAAAACTCAAACCAAAGTGGCCAAACAACATTCTTTCCTTTATAGCTCCAGTCATGCTCGAGAAGAGTCATTACAGCAGTTAGTCACTGCTCAGATGTTGTCTACGGTACTGGTCAGATGTTACAGTACTTGGTCATTTGGCAACAGATGCTCACACTGATCATTGCCCAGTTTCCCAAAAGCTCTGCAGATCATCTAAACTAATAGACAAAAGATAAGTATACGGGGGCCTCAAAGTGGCTGAGCGGTGGAATGCATTAGCACTGTGATCCCAGGAATTCTGAATCCCAGCACATTACTCCATGGCGACAGTTCAAAAATAGGTGATGGACGGCTTCACGTGTGTGGGAGAAGGTATGAGCATCGTATATGATAGGGGAAGAGTTTCCAGTTCCAAACTGGGATGGAAAAGTGGAGGGAAAGATAGAGTGCAGACCTGGTAACTGGAGTCTGTTTTGGTCTGATAGGTAATCGTGCCACCCAAACATCTCCATCTTCTGCACATTTGCTCCCATAATCTCCCATCAGTGAAGGAAGCTTTCACAGCTGCTCCCTGTGAAGCTCTTTGATCTGTATAATAATTCAGATCTTACTCAGAATATGACATTCATGTAAATACAGTCACTGACATTTCCCACCTGCTAGCTAAGCCCCCTTCTACCACACAACGCTACCGACGCTATCCTGCACTCCCTCGTCCTCTGCTGCTCGGGAGCCTCCAGGTGGGTCCAGTGGTGTTGTATATACAGTGTGACCACATGAAACTATTTTGGATGAAAGATTAGAAACAGACACACACACACACACACACACACACACACACACAGAGTAAACACACTGTAGTCTGATTGAGCTCCACTACATGCTGGGTTAGTCATACCTGCGGTGTGTGTCTGTAAACACTTCCACAAATAAAAACAACAAAAATGCTTCCCTCCTTCAGGCGCGGAAACTGGGATGAGAGACTAATGGGAACAACATGTGTGAGAGAGATGTTAAGGGCCACTGCTGTAACTTCCATTATAAAAGAACGAGTGTATCTGATTATAAGCACATTTCATCTGTCTGTCCATCTGTCTCTGTCTGTCTGTCCATTTGCTTCTTTTTCTCCATCTCTCTCTGTCTCTCTGTCTCTCCATCTCTTTGTCTCTCTGTCTCTCCTCTCTGATTCTGTTTTTAAACTGAAAGTTCTAATTCCATCCAGAAGGAATCAGCCGAGAAGAATGAAACTTGGTGGGTAGGTCTGATGTTGTGAGACATGCGAAAGTTCATGCAAAAGGCTCTGGGAAGTAAAATGGTCCTATCAGTGTATTGAATGCAGTCATGTGGATATTACCACAGCAGTGGATAGAAGAAGACACACAACAGAGACATGAAGGATCTGGGAGACCTGCACAAAGAACTGTTGGATTGTCCATCATGTAGAATTTGACCCAACAGCCACAACTGTGGACATTCAGCGAACAGTGATGCCCTCCGTAAGTCCTCCTGTTCTTGCCAGCACCATTGGCAGATGGCTGAACAACTATGCATGCAGACCATTACGATGACTGCCCTTAACACCACAATTACCACAGGACACCATTAGGAACCTCTACAACTGCTGAGACGTCTGGCATGCTGCGCTGTACCCGACACTGTACTGAAAAACACTACTTCAGTCTGTGTAGATCCATAAATTGTGAATATACAGTAAAGGTGTCACTTTGTCTGAATAAAGCTTCAGGATTTATTTCTGGAACACTGTTTACTGGTCTGGAGGGAGTTTAGAGTAATTAAATCAGCTGCAGCAGCGCCAGCCATAAAGCACTGGCAGTGCCAGCGCTGTGTGGGTTTGTGGGTGGTTTCTTGCCTTGGTCAGTTCAAAATACACCAGCATGCAACGTGGCACAGCCCAGTGTGTGTGTGTGTGTGTGTGTGTGTGTGTGTGTGTGTGTGTGTGTGTAAATCAGTCTGGTTCACATTAAAATGTCTTAATCTATAAAGCCCTTCTGTGATTTGTCAAATCCAGACAGAGAGAGTACACTGGTACACTGACAGTGTGATGTTTATATCAAACAGCCAATCAGAGGAAGCAGAAGGAGGTTTTAACAGAAGTTGCAGGTCTTACACTCCTCACACAGCGAGAGAGGAACAGTACAGCCACTGTCTCAGGAGCAAGACCTGAGACCAGTTTACTGTATCTATGCAGAAAAACATCTAGCTGTCACTTCATTGATGACAAAAGTTCCACACAAACAGAGTGAACTCTGAAGGACTGTCCAGCACCTGATTGGTCAACATGCTCTTTATAATCTGAGATCTTGAACTTGCTCTGGAGCACGGGCATTACTATGAGTTGCCATGGTAATGTATCTGTTGTCTGTCTCCATGAGACAGGCCTCAGGAGGCAGCGGATATGGTTCTGGTTAAACAGCAGTTGACTCTAGACCAGTTCCACCAATCACTGTAGATTAGTTACACCAGTGATGTTAGATCCGTTCCACCAATTACTCTAGATTTTTAATCAGTTCTGGTGGTTAAACTCTAGTTTAAACAACAAAGCACTGCAGCTCTGCATCCCTGTCCTGTCCACGACTTTAACTGTATCTGATCTCACAGCTACAATTCAAAATACTTAACATCCAAAGCTCTGAACACCTGCACTCATTCGCTTTTCTACTCGTTACACTGCAGAACATATTTCCTGAATGTTCTACTGGAAAGTAGATGTTGTTGAGTTGAGCTGCACTGGTTACTGTACTCTGTGCTCAGGGTCTTGAGTGAAGAAGACAGCTGATCAATGTGACAAATCTACTGAGTGTCTGAGCTGAAACTAGATGACCTACTGCCTTTGTCCTCTTTCAGGAACAGAGAACCAGAGAAACTCACTGTGTTGGGTCAAGCTCTGATGGATCCAGATGTGGGTGAGGGGCTGATTACTGGCTTTGCTGATTATTTACAGTCATAAATACATTACAGATATGAGTCAGTATATCTATCAGTAATGTACTTACAGTAACATTAAAACCACCTGCCTTATGTTGTGTATGTTCTTCTCGTATCACCAGAACAGTTCTGACCGATGGCATCTGCACCAAGACTAACATTCAGCAGACCCTTTAAGTCCTGTAATTTGTGAGATGGGACCTCCATGAGCTTCACTGGTCACATTTGCTGGT
>CM067505.1:478719-531219 GCA_034509495.1 Acestrorhynchus altus
AGATCATCTGAAGATGAAATTAGAGTCAGGTGTTTTCAATCGATGGGAGACAATCAGGTGTGAGTGGGCGTGGCCTGATTTATTTAAAGAACAGGGATCTATGAAGTTTGACCTTCACAACACACATGTGGAAGTGACCCTTGGACAACGAAGGACATTTCTAAGGAGCTCAGAAAAAGAGATGTTGATGCTCATCAGGCTGGAAAAGGAGTGCTCAACCAACAATGATCACACCAAGAGCACGGTGTGTAATAGTCCAACAGCTTTTAAAGGAACCCTGTTTTGCTGCATCTGGGCCTGGACAGCTTGCTCTCACTGGTGGAACAAATCAAATTCTAAAGGACAATGTCAGGACATTGAGCTGAATCTCAAAAGAATTTGAGAAAAGAATGTCAGGACATTTGAGCTGAATCTCAAAAGAATGCGGGTCATGCATCCAGACAATGACCCAAAGCACAAGTTGCTCTACTTAACAATGATTAAATAAGAATAAATCTAATGTTCTGGAATAACCCACTCAAAGTTCTGACCTTAACCCACCAACATCACAGAGCTGAAGCTGGTTTGTGGAGGAATGAACTCAAATTAGTGCTGGACTGATCAACCGTTATGGAAACGTTTCGTTACAGTTATTGCTGCACAAGAGGGGACACGGCAGATACTGAAAGCAGGGGGTCACATACTTTTACCCTCACAGATATGAAATAAATAAATGAGAGTGTAATATTTTTATCTCGTTTGTTGGAATTGGTTCCTTCTCTACTTTAAGACTGTCTGTCTGGTTTGTCTGTGAGATGGACGTTGACTCCAGACCCCACAGTGTAGTGGCTGTGTTTGAGCACTCGTCTGTCACGCCCTCCAGCAGTGGTCAGCTGCCGGCTGATGTCAGGCTGGGTTAAATGTCTGTCCAGCGCCCGGCTCCTTTATCCCCCACTTCCCCCCGGACTGTGAGAGGGGCTCATTCTTCTGCAGACAGAGCTGTGATTATACTGCTCCTTCACAGAGACAGGCCTGAGACTGGGGGGACATGGGGGCTTCAGTTTGGGTTTGGACCGACTCTGACTCCGACTGGGACACCACATACCAGTCCTACAGCAACACACACACACACACACACACACACACACACACACACACACACCCTCTCCCTCTCTCTTCCTTGTGTTTTTTTTTGTCTCTCAATTTGTCTTTTCTCTGATTTCCTCTAAATATCAGTAATTCTGTTTTATTGGTGTTTATTTAAATGTAATGACTAATAATAATAATAACGATGATGATGATGATGATGATGATGATGATGATGATGATAACTCAGCTGTGAGTGGCAGGTCAGGCAGAGGCAGGAATTAAGGCAGGCATTAATGTGAGGTGTGGGGTGGCATGTGGGGGCACGTTGTGCTTCACTCCGTTTTTGTTATTGCATTGGGATTCAGGTCATGAAGAGCCTCATGACTCACAGGTTTGATGAGTGACACAATGAGAGCTGATCACAGGGACCGTCCTGGAGTTTCGGCTCTGTCTCACACACACTTCATTCTCAGAGAGGCGCAGACTGGCCCTGACCAGTTCAGTGGCACAAACCAGAGCTCCCACTAGTGGAACTTTACTGAATTGACACCAGTGAAGGTCAGGGCCCATGTGATTTGTAATAACCAGTCAATGACCATTTAGTAAATGTCTCTGCTGTCCAGGGAAGGCTTTCCACTAGACTCTGGAGCATTGTTGTGACAGTTTGACTGCATTCAGCAACAAGAGTGTTTATGTCCTGGTCCGATTATGTGGCCAATACCAAAGACTTTCTCATAACAATTAACTTTCATATTGTATAACTTTGGTCAGAATAAAACTTTCTTCTGGTAGAAATAATGTTTTGGCAGCTCAATATATATATATATACACCACCTTACAGCCTCACTGCCACCTAACCACCTATGACTGGATTGACCTTTTGCCTCCCTCGTGTTCCGTCTGAACGTTCACCCTTATCAGAGGGAAAACTCGGTCAAAGAAAGTCAGAGACAGAAATTGCCACAGTGCAATAATTCTAATTACTCCACAAGGGCTTCAGTCTGACCACAGATTTAATGAGACCATCTGCTAATTATCACCACTGGGCTCAGACAGGGATTAGATTGATTTGAAGTTCGTGTTTTCCCAACTCAAAAATGGGATTGAGATGAAGGAAAGCTTTTTCCAGGTTCCTTGTGTACATGTCCCCTTTCCTTACCGCTCCCAGCTTGTTTAACGATATGTTAGTTAAAGATTGACCAGAATGGCTGGACAATCTGATGTATGAGACCATAATTCCTGCAGTCAGTCTCAGACTCTGCTGAACTGTAGACCAGCCTCGGCCCTGTTATCAGTGCAGAGAGAGGAGGTGACTGGCCTTACTGGCAGTGTGAAAAGGGAACTGTGGGTGTGCTCTGGAGGAGTGAAGGTGTGTGCAGTGTGGAGGAGTGGAGGTGTGTATAGTGTGTGTTTGTGTGACAGAGGGAGAGAGGGAGGGAGGGAAGGAGGTATCAGTGTACAAGCAGAGTGAGGTTGTAGCTCCAGTCGTCTTTTCTGTGTCCTCCTGAAAAGAGCCTGACTCTGAACTCTTCCAGAGGATCCGTTACTCCACTCCAGCCGGAGAAATGAGCGGTGAGTGATTTCTGTTTCAAACTGGTTTTCGGCTCTGAGCCTGACTGACAGTTACTCTGCTCAGAAGACGTTTCCACTGACCAGAGCCACGAGACACTTTACCTTTTCCTGAGCAGCATTCCGATCCCAGGAATGCTTTCAGAGGTGAAAAGACTCACTGTGGGATAGTTCTGTTGTCCGGATTGGTCCGATGTCTGGGATGCAGGTGAATTATTGAGTGTAATCAGCCATTCAGCCACACAGATATTCACAGGTATTCAATACTGGAGATTTCACTGGGCCTTCAGATTTCCGTTAACAGAAGACTCAGCCGGAATGTGAAACCTGTGTTAAATAGTGTAAAACACGGCTCACTGAGTGCCATGGCATTCCTGTAGGACACTCAGGCCAAACAGATTCCAGCATCCTGTCCCAACCTGCCTGGTATCTGTGTACAGCACTGAGCGAGAGAGTGAGAGAATGAGAAAGAGTGAGACAGACAGGAAAATAGGGTTGAAAATAATCTGAATCATCTGCCCTGGAGGCAGTAAAACCTGCATGGGCCTCAGCAACAGTGACAGCTGCGCCACACCAGCTCAGATGATGGAGTTTCACTGCAGGAGTCACTTCACTAAGTGCATCTCATTGAATTGAATGTTGTGTAAAAAAAAACGAATTCTCATATTTTATATTGTAAAGTGAGATATTTTAAGCGTTTGGTTTTACTTTTGATCAGTTTGTTGATGTTTTTTTATACCATTTTGAGTTTAGTTACTACTGATCACTAATCAGACCAAAGGCTTGAAACACATGTAATGAACATAAAAGTATATATTTTTAAATAATGTGTGAAAAGGTTCTCGTGGTATTCTCTGAAATACTAGATTCATCCAGCAGCAGCATGAAAACACAGAGAATCTAGAATTCTATGTATAAAAACCACCAGTAAAATTAAAATATCTTTGAAATGTTTCAGGTCTCACAGTTTAAAAACAGATGCCTAAAACTGTTGTTATGCTGGTTTATCCTGCTTTATCAAACGTACAGAACTTCAATAATTCAACCGCTTGTTGACTTGCTAGAATTGCAAGAATATCTAAGAACTATTTTAAAACTAAACAATTATCCCCAGTTTTTTTATTACAAAAACATTCCAAACCATTTTTTTTATTCCAGGAACATAAAACCAGTTGCAGAACCACAACATTCAGCAAGTCCTGGAATATATAAGAAAAAAAAATCAAATATTCTTAGTACAACCATAAATTCCACATTTGGCACATCCAACACAAGTTCGGGAATTCTAAGGACCATCGCATAAATCCTTTGACTATTATAGAATTATAGACTATTCTAGGCTTGTTGGATAAGCTCTCAGATTTTCACTGTAATTTTATACCTTCGTTGTCTGAACTGGTTATTATGTAATGCTTATGTGACACTATTGCCTTTCATTTTACATTACAGTCATTTCCAAAAACACCCACCACCCCTTCCCAAACACCCATGCAGGTCTTATCAGATAGTTCATCCTTTGTGGGCCTAGACCAGGTCACACACTCAGATGTTGATGGTGCTGTTTGCATTCCTGAGGAGTGAGACAGACCTCCTCCCTGCTGATGGTCTCCTCATAAATTACAGGCAAAACACAAAGCTCAGCTTTATGCTACATTCTGCCCATCTGAGAAACCTCCACATCTGCTCAGGGTGAGATAATGGGAAGATCCCCATGCCCTTTCAGGGATCCACAGTATCTGAGCATCTGCGCTGCACTGCTGTGTACCTGCACAGTAATTTAGACACTGGAGTTTAAACACTCCAGCAGCACTGCTGTGTCTGATCCATGTGTACCAGTGCAACACACACTAACACACCACGTCAGGGTCACTGCAGTGGTGGTCCTGTGGGGTCCTGACCATTGAAGATCAGGGTGAAAGGAGGAGAATAAAATATGGAGATGGTTATAATGTTATGCCTGATATAGCTCTCTGTCTCTCTCTCTCTCTCTCTCTCTCTCTCTCTCTCTCTCTCTCTCTCTCTCTCTTCTCTCTCTCTCTCTCTCTCTCTGGCCCCCCCCCTTTCTCTCTGTAGGTGTGTGTGAGTGGTGTGGTGATGATTATGATGAAATGTGTAGGAGAAAGGTGGAGGGGTCAGACACAACTAACCGTATCCTGAACCCAGCTAAACTGACTCCGTACCTGAGGCAGTGTAAGGTCATTGACGAGCAGGACGAGGACGAGGTGCTGAACTCCAGTCAGCTTCCACTGCGGATCAGCAAGGCTGGTCAGAATCCTACTGACCCATTATTATTATTATTATTATTATTATTATTATTATTATTATTATTATTATTATTATTATTATTATTGTTATTATTATTATTATTATTATTATTATTATTGTTGTTGTTGTTGTTGTTATTATTATTATTATTATTATTATTATTATTATTATTATTATTATTGTTGTTGTTGTTGTTATTATTATTATTATTATTATTATTATTATTATTATTATTATTATTGAACAGATCATCTGGAGGTTATGTCTGAACATTAACGTTTATTTATACTGAATAAAGATGTTTATTCATACGGAACAATGATGTATATTTATAACGAGCCATAACGTTAGTTGCTGTGCTGTGCTTCAGGTCGTTTATTGGACATCCTGAGGGGCCGTGGTGAACGGGGGCTGCAGGCTTTCATGGAGTCCCTGGAGTTCTACCATCCAGAGCAGTACACACAGCTGACAGGCTACCAGGCCACACAGCGCTGCTCCATGATGCTTGGTAAGTGTGTGAACTTGTATAGTATTGCACTGACTGCACAGCATAACTCTACATTACAGCTGCACACCCCCAACAAAGGGTTCTTCAAGTGTTCTTTAGTAATAAGAATGGTTCTGTATGAACAAACCATCAAAAGGGGTATTTATGAACTGAAAATTGCTGTTCTAGCTGATCAGCTGAAGGTTCAATGAAGATCTGTATGAACTAACTCCGTGGAACATGCCTGAAGTCCTTCCTCCTAATCTACATCTCTGCCTGGTTCACGTGGTCTGCGACAGTCTTTACAATCAGAGGACCCCCACAGTCCCATCCCCAATCATCATAAGCTGAAGCATGGTTCCAACTACCAAATGTGTTTATGTGTAGATGAGGAGGGTCCAGAGGGTCTGACACAGTTCCTGCTGGTGGAGGTGAGGAAGCTGAGGGCGCAGGTGCGGGCCGCCCGGCTGTGTGAGCGCAGGCTCTCCCAGCGCTGCAGGATGGCTGAGGAGGAGCGCAGCCGAGCTGAGAGGAAAACACAGGAGCTCAGACAAGACAGAGTACAGCTGGAGAGGTACACACACACACACACACACACACACACACACACACACACACACACAACACACACACACACACACACAATATGCTGCTCATCTGAATAGTAAAGCATATTACTTATATTGATAATTACTCCTGTACATGTGCACTGTGTGTGTGTGTGTGTGTGTATGTGTGTGTGTGTGTGTGTGTATGTGTGTGTGTGTGTGTGTGTGTGTGTGTGTGTGTGTGTGTGTGTGTGTGTGTCAGGCTGAGGCAGGACTGGGAGGCAGGGGTGAGAGAGCTGGGCAGACTAAAGGAGAGGCATTTGGAACAGGCAGTGAAATACTCCAGAGCTCTGGAGGAGCAGAACAAAACCTCAGCCCGCGAGAGAGAGTTACACACACACACACACACACACACACACACACACACACACACACACACACACACACACTCTCTTCATCACATTATTCCACACTGCTCTACACTGTCCACACCTGACTGATCTGGGGGTTGCTTAGGTCCAGATTCGAGTCTGATCTGTAGGAGAAGAGCTGAGGAGCATCCCAACTTGACAGTCCTAAACTTTGACCTTTGGTCATCTGGTGAAATGCCCACCAGAGATCTAATGTCAATTTTCTGTTTTATGGTACCTACACTAAAAAATGTGCCCTCGTTTTATTAAATCAATCCCTCTTGTAACAAAATTGTGCTCTTGTTGTCAGTAATGGGACCTAAATCCTCACAGGCCGGGCGGTGAAGACCGCTTATCCTGTATGTATGTATGTATTTCAGTTATATAAGTTGTGGCCATGTTGAACTGATTTGTGCTGACAAATTTCAATAACGAATTTCATTAGTCAGTTAGTAGCTAATTTAGCTAGCGGTCTTTCTCCTGCAATGCAGTCAGACAGCGCAAGAAAAAACCCGTTCTATAGGAAATATAACGTATAAAAAGGTCATGTGAGTACATGAGAACTAATGGAGGTGGTCTTTGCAGGTGGAGCAGCTGAAGAACAGACTGATGGAGGCAGAGAAAAGAGCAGGAAACTTCACCCCCACCCTGTCTATGAAAAGAACCCGCACAGTATGCATGAGTGCAGAGAGCGCCCCTGCTGGACAAAACGCAAAACTGCAACCCATAGAGGCACTGAGAGACCATACAAGTGCCCAGGTATAAAACACCCACAAACTCTCAGAGAAACTCATCATTGAGAGACTCCTAGTGACACCCAGAGACTCCCAGAGACTCCCAGAGACTTCCAGAGACTTCCAGAGACTTCCAGTGACTCCCAGAGACTTCCAGTGACTCCCAGTGACTCCCAGTGACTCCCAGTGACTCCTGGTGACTCCCAGCAACTTCCAGAGACTCCAGCATAGCTCTATGTTCTTACTGTTTGAAACACCAGCTGCTCTGTACACCAAATGATTGTGACCAAACACTGTGTTACTAAGACAGTAAGACAAGGCTGTGTGTGTGTGTGTGTGTGTGTGTGTGTGTGTGTGTGTGTGTGTGTGTGTGTGTGTGTGTGTGTGTGTGTGTGTCCACACAGGCTCTGCTGGATATCCTGCAGCAGGACCGCAGAGAGGCAGCGGAGCAGAGGCAGGAGCTGTGCAGTGACATCCTCAGACTGCAGACAGAACTGGACAGCGTAGAGGTAGCCAGAGAAAAGGTCAGACAAAACACCACAAGCATGGTCATTAGCTGACCGTATACTAGATTCCTGACCGGTGTGTGTGTCTGCAGCTGGAGGCTCAGTGTGAGCAGCTGCAGCTGAAGTTGCAGACCCTGCAGCTGGACTGGGAAGCAGAGCAAAAGAGGAGTGTGTCCTACTTCAACCAGATCATGGAACTGGAAAGGGAGAGAGACCAGGTAACACACACACACACACACACACACGCATTCTAATTCCAAACTGTGTAGGCACTTAACATTCCTCCGTCCACAGTTCTGGACATGATTCTTCCTGCTAAATATCCCATCATTATGGTGGTACATGAAAGGGGCTACAAATGGTCACCAAGCAGTGAAACGTAACACCACACATCAGTGATGTGTTTAGGTGGACCAGTGGATCCAACCAATGCCTTGAGAATACAGCTCAAACCAGTATGGAACCACCACCTGCCTGCACAATGCCTTGTTCACAACTAGGGTCCATGGTTTCATGGACATTGCACCAAGAAACTGACCTACGCAATGGCTCCCCAGATCATCACACCAGCAGTTATGGCAGAATGTCTCCACAGCAAAGACATGGCTGAAGTGTTCACCTCAAGGCCTCCATATTCAAACCGGACCGTCGTTTGATCCTAAGCAGAACCTTCATTTGTCACTAAAGACGATAAGGTTCCAGTCCTGTTGGTCGTGTGTGCATGCCCTCTTGTAACTACTGCTCCCAACACCTCCTAATAGCTGGATGGAATCCTTCCCTCCTGCTTCTCTCTGTCCAATGAGGAAAAAATATGTCTTTGAATTTGTCGTAGAGGTGTGTCAAACAGTCAACGATCTCTCACCTAGAGGTACACTACCCAAAAGTAGCCTCTGAGAGCCTTTTTATACGGCAGAGGAAGCACTTTATGCCCTCTTGTGGTAAGATCCAGAGTCCAATCAGACCACACCTCTACTCATTTACATATCCGACTCGGACACACCTGCAGGCCAATCACATGTCTTTTTTGTCAGTGAGTGTATATACAAATATGTATATCTCTGTTTATACATCTGTGTGTGTGTTTAGGCTCTGCACAGTCGCGACAGTCTGCAGCTGGAGTTTACAGACTGTCTGCTGGACAAGAACCATCTGCGGAAGAAAATAGCAGAGCTGCAGAGCAGCCTGGAGCAGCAGCAGAGAGAGCTGGAGAAAGAAAAAGAGAAAGTCAAGAGAAACCTAGAGCAGAGTGGCGCCCCCTGCAGGCACGGGGTCAGAACTGCTCTTAACTGCACCCTAACACACACACACACACACACACACAAATCAGTGCTTTCATACATGCTGCACAATAGTGGCACCTGGTGATTAATATGAAAAAGAAGCCAGTCGTTTTTTCCTTATTATTATTATTATTATTATTGTTATTATTATATTTTGATTTATGCAGATTAAAATGTGTGTGTGTCTGTGTGTGTGTGTGTGTGTGTGTGTGTGTGTGTGCGTGTGCGTGTGTGCGTGTGTGTGTGTGAGCAGTCAGAGTTCTCCTTGATCAGTGAAGATCCGTGCTTTGGTCCCTGCTGTTCTCTGAGTCTCAATCACAGTGGCACACACCAGTCACTGTACAAGGTACACACACACACACACACACACACACACACACACACACACACACACACACACACACACACACAGAGAGACAGAGTATGAATAGTAACCACCCTCTTTCTATGATTTTTAATTTATTTATTGTTTGTATGATCCACAGTTTCACTCTACTGGCCAGAACAGTGAACAGTCGGAAGGTAAGAGGGACACTATTCTTCTACTGCAGTGGATTAACTTATATAATGACATTATTAAAGATAAACCATTAATAATCCTCTAAATGTAGGTATTGTGATATACACTGAGGAGGAGGAGCTACAGTCTCTCATTAGGGTGAATATTAATAACTCTAAATGTAGGTATTGTGATATACACTGAGGGGGAGGAGCTACAGTCTCTCATTAGGGTGAATATTAATAACTCTAAATGTAGGTATTGTGATATACACTGAGGGGGAGGAGCTACAGTCTCTCATTAGGGTGAATATTAATAACTCTAAATGTAGGTATTGTGATATACACTGAGGGGGAGGAGCTACGGTCTCATTATTGTGAATAAATCTATCAACCTCTTTCAAACTCACTGCGGTAGTTATAATGGAACACGTCAGTAGGAGGAGCCTGGGGGGAGCATTAAAGGGAACAGATGTTTGTCTGTGTGTGTGCAGGTGTGTTCAGGTGTGTTCAGGTGTGTTCTGATGGGTTGGTGTTGGAAACTCCCTGTTCTGCATGTTTCAGTGTCTTCTTGTTCAAACACACCTGCTTCCACTTATGACCTCATCAAAGCCCCCTTTAACAATATTGTGTTCATGTGTGTTCCAGACTCATACACCAACTCTGAGGAGAACCTTTTCAGTCCGGTCAGTAAACAAACACACACACACACACACACACACACACACACACACACACACACACTGTATTTAATTTCCTGCATTGAGAGTGAGAGGAGCTCACTCAGAGTTGGTGTTGTGTTTGAAACTGTGCTTCACTTTAGAGAAACAGTGCTGGGAACCCGTTTAAATCAGATCAGAATCTTCTCAGAACTCTGGTGAATCAGTGAGTCCAGTATCAGGCAGTGTTTGTTCATAAGAATTAGATCGAATAACTGTGTGAGGAGCTTCAGACGTCTGCTTCCATTCCCCTCCACTGTCTACTGTTCTGACTGGGGGAAGTTATCTAGAACAGAGCGTTTCACACCAAACCCACTCTGAATCACTCTGATCACACCTGAACTGTTTAATTATGCACACATTTGAATAATGGTGATGTTCCCTGTTCTTATTGTGTGTGTGTGTGTGTGTGTGTGTGTGTGTGTGTGTGTGTGTGTGTGTGTGTGTGTGTGTGTGTGTGTTGTGTAGCTATGCGACAGTGCAAAGGATGTAAACAGGTTGTCAATATTCCCATTTCCCCCCTGCAAGAACTCCATCAACCGCAGAGTCAACACAGAGTGAGACACACACACACACACACACACACACACACACACACACACACACACACACACACACAAGCCCTGTCAACAGATAGAGCTCCAAAAGTATCCAGACTGAAAGTTTTTCACTCTTTGTTTAGGGAAGGCTTCACACTAGATGTTGGAACTTTGCTGTGAGGAGTATTTGATTGCATTCAGACTGTTGAGTGTATTTCTGATGTTGGAATATTAGTTCTGCCACCTCCACTCATACTAAAGCTATTGCTTGGAGCTCCATCATCACTCCAGAGACCTCAGACAACTCCCCCAACACACACACAAACACACACACACACACACACACACACACACACACACACACACACACACACACACACACACACACACAGACAACTGTTGACCATCATCAGTGTGTTTGATGCTGTGCGTCTGATGTGTTTCAGGTTTGATCTGGACTCATGGGGCAGTGATGAGGTTGACACTACTACAGGTCTGACACACACACACACACACACACACACACACACACACACACACACACACACACACACACATATGCAGGTATATCTTTGTATTAGCATATTTCTTCATGTGTGTGTGTGTGTGTGTGTGTGTGTGTGTGTGTAGATGACTCTGAGTCGCCGTTGTGGGAGTCTTGTGCTTCTCTACCAATTCAGCTTTTCCCTCCTGATCTGGTAAACCAGCCTGAGCCCAGCAAACCCTTAGAACGGTGAGTGTAAACACACACACACACACACACACACACACACACACACACACACACACACACACACACACACACACACGTACAAAAACAGTTTGAACAGTTTTTCTCTCTCTCTCTCAGTCCAGAACCCAAGTCTGGCGTCTCCCTGACCCCTTCTCCACCCAAGAACATGAGTCTGGCTGATGACATCACTATTGTTGGGGGCAACCGTACAGGAATATTCGTGCAGGCGGTCAGGTCGGGGTCACTCGCAGAGAAGTGCGGTCTGAGAGAGGGGAGTGAGCTTCTGGAGGTGAGAGTGTGTCCTGTAGTATGTGTGCTGCAGTAAGTCTCAGTGCTGTAATCATGTGCAGTACTGTCATCTCTGTGCTGTGATCCTGGTGTCTGTGTTAAGGTCTGTGTGTGCTGGTGTTAATCTGTGTGCTGGTGTTAATCTGTGTGCTGGTGTTAATCTGTGTGTGCTGGTGTTAATCTGTGTGTGCTGGTGTTAATCTGTGTGCTGGTGTTAATCTGTGTGTGCTGGTGTTAATCTGTGTGCTGGTGTTAATCTGTGTGTGCTGGTGTTAATCTGTGTGTGCTGGTGTTAATCTGTGTGTGCTGGTGTTAATCTGTGTTCTGGTGTTAATCTGTGTGCTGGTGTTAATCTGTGTGCTGTAGTTGGAGCAGGAGCTGTTTGATGGAGGATGGGTTGATTTGAGCCAGTGTACTGGAGAAGTGGCTCATTTCTCTTTGCAGTGGTGGGCCGAACCTGCTTCTCTCAAATACAGGCTTAATGAGGAGGGTGAGTCTTTCTCTTACTGACACACACACACACACACACACACACACACACACACACACACACACACACACACACACACAGGTTCCTTTCATGATCATTTTAAGGTGAAATTAGAGTCAGGGCTTAAAGGATCTTAGTCGTGGTGCCAGATACCACAGGACATCACAGTCTTGTGCAGTCAATGCCTTGAATGGTCAGAGTTTTCAACACGAGAGGGACACACTCAATAAGGCAGATGGTTTTAATGTTATGGCTAACTGGTAAAGTAGGCAGTTGGAGGGTCGCTTTTGATTAAACCAGTGTAACATCTGTCTGAGATGCATCTCAGACGTTCTGAAGTGGTTTGGGTGATCTGGATTGTTTGGATGTTTACACCCAGTAAACTCAATCTAGATATAATGCTCTCTCTCTCTCTCGCTCTCTCTCTCTCGCTCTCTCTCTCTCTCTCTCTCTCTCTCTCAGGTTATACTCGTTTGAGCTGTGAGCTCTCCTCTCCTTCATTCATTGGTGCCGACTCTTTTTACGTCCGTGTGAACCTGGACCTCTGTCCCCATGGTGACCCACCATGTCTGCGTGTGAGCTGTAATGACATACTGCATGTGACGGACACACGATACAACGGAAAATACCAGTGGCGCTGCACACGCATCGATACACACTCTGCCAGATCACTGCAGGCTGGAGCAGTGCCAAACTACAACAGGTACAGACACACACACACACACACGTTATCTCATATAAGCATATATGAAACACACAAACATACCTTACACACCTGTGTGTGTGTGTTAGGGCACAACAGTTGATGTTGGTGAAACTGCGGACGATGCCACTGGAACATAAAGACAGCAAAAAGAAAGTAAGAGCGGCTCCTGACCATCTCCTGCTCTTTCTAATAGTTTTATGTACTGCAGTCATTCTTACCTACATCATAACACAGGGTTGGTGTTTCTAATAATGTGGCCAGTGAGTGTAAAGCTTTACCTGTTTCTTGTTTGTGCAGTTCTATAAGAAGGGCCCTGAGTGTGTGCGGTTGGTGAAAGGAGCATCTATGAGCTGCCGCAGGACAGGCTCCTTCTACCCGGTCCTCTACACACTTAACAACCGTAAGCTCTGTCCATTTACTGGAAGGAGTGTCTGCAAACATTTGGACATAAAGTATTTATATGTGTTTGTGATTGTGTGTAGGACATGAGGACCAGCTGATCCCCTACAGTATGGTGCAGCCAGTGGAGGTTGACTGTAAACGGCCCGTGGTGTTCTCCCCCTCTCTGCTGTCCCACCGGCTCATAGAGAGATTACTGCAGCCTGTGGAGTCAGGACTGCACTTTAACACCTGCCAGCCAGGTACACACACACACACACACACACACACACACACACACACACTGCACCAATTGCTGGTACATTTATCTGCTCCAGTAGATCAGATAACACCGAGGTAAGACAGAGAAACTGATGTAAGAATTTTGAGGCTGAGAACAGAGAGAGTTTTACTGTCTTTACACTCATCACTGAAGATGATCTGCTGCCATTCTGAGTGACACGACACCAGTGCGGTCTTTGTTGACATCATTGTGGTCTTAAGGGAAGTGATCATAATGGTTTTTATTGATGCCACTGATGATTTGCTCCTGCAGAGCCGATCCCAGTTTGTCAGCAGCAGGATAAGAGCGTGTTCCTGCTGGACTCTTCAACATCAGAGAAAACTGTGGGAATCCGACTGCAGAGCATACAGGAGGTTATAAACCAGGTACACACACACACACACACGCAAGCATCCATCCATCCATCCATCCATCCATCCATCCATTCATCATGCATCCATCTGTGTGTGTGTGTAACAGGAGAAGCACTGTCTGTTGGAGTTGGGTCTGAACAGTGTTGAGGGTCTCTTGAAACAGGGTCTGTATCCCATCGTCATCCATATCAAACCCAAAGACAAGAAGGGCAAGAAGTTACGGTAATTTCTCTTGCGTTTCCGTTTCCATTACATTACTAGTTATATTACCAGTCACACTACATAACAGCTGCCTGTACGATTAAGTTTTGTTCTTGCCCTTCCTCTGTTCACTCGCTCTCTGAGCAGTAAGCTGTTGACGTGTGGGGGAGAAGATGAACTGATGTTAGAGCTGAAGGCTGAGGAGCTGCAGTTGGAGACCCTGCCACTGCTTTACTGCACAGTGGAGCCCAACACATGGAGCTGCACAGAGGAGCTCCTGACTGCCATCCGCAATGCCATCCACAGCCAGCAGGGGGCGGTGGCCTGGGTGGAAATGGACAGACTGCAGTAGACCCTGGTCAACCCGGGTCCTGGAGACCACCAGCCCGGTGCATTTTAGTGCTTTCCCTGCTCACAACACAACTGCATCAACTAATCAGCTACATTTTCAATAAGAGCTGAAAATTGATGATCATACAAATAAGAAACACGTTCATCAAAATGAGAAATGAACTCAAGATGATTAGGTCTGTAACTGGTCTACAAGCATGCTAAACTGCCAGGATGACCAGCAAGACTAAGCTGGCCAACCAGCATGATCAAGTACGGCCAAAATGCAACATATACTGTGTTGGCCAAGAGCTGGTTAAGCAGCTCCAGGGTATGTTTTTGTTTGGAGGACCAGCTTTTGAGTTGGGTTTTTGAGCAGGGACAGTAAACTGAGTGCCTATAAGCCATCCGATCCTAACACGGATAGTTCAACTCCAGAGCACAAAATCAATGGTTCTGTCATGGTTTTTCATTTCTTCGGTTTGCTCGGTGTAGATATCACTGTATCTCCGGCTGCATGAATGCACTAAAATAATCAGATGAATAATCAGATGAATAATCATAAATCTCATTGAGGAATAATGGTGCTACTGGTGGTCTTCCAGAACATTTTAGCACAGTTCTTTACTTTATAAGAACCTGAAACTTTATAATAATGTCTGTATATTTAAGTTCTTTCCTGGTGCTTTCTATTGAACCACGTTGTTTCTAAGCTGTGACTGAAATATGAATAAAAAGTGCTCATTTTTATGTATTAGTATGCGCAGGTGTTACCATGGTAATGGCATTTTCCTTTGTCATAAGTAAATCCATGCATCCAGTTTCTTCAGCTGGTGATAACCAACTTGACATCATCAAATGTGTTCACAGATCCTTCACTACACACTGGAAGAGACACTCTTTCTCTGCAATAAACTGGTTTAGTTGATATTCTGCATTTTTTCAGATTTCATAATAACTCATAACCCAGGACAGACAAACCTGCCTTACAATTAAACACATTCATAAGACACAAGACTCACAATCCAAATTCAATAAAGTGTTTATACCAAAATGTACCCCTGCTCCTGACCACACCCTGTTCACTCTTATAACCTGAGATCTGCAGCTAGACAGCAGTTACATGCTGTTAAAGCTTCATAACTCAGGATCAGAGTAACCTCCATATATGAACTCCTGCAGAAATGCCTGTCTCTACATCGCCCTCCTGTGGAAAAAGCCTGTCTCTACATCGCCCTCCTGTGGAAAAAGCCTGTCTCTACATCACCCTCCTGTTTCTAATGCTGTTCCAAGTCGTTGTTATAACATGCTGTTGTTGAGCAGTTGCTATGGTAACCATCTGATTATTATGGGTTTGCTAGGTAGTCTCCCTTCTGCAGAATGAGAAGCCCGTCTCGCCCCCGTGCGGCCACAGCCCGTCTCTACATCCCCCTCGGTGTTGTTTTTAAAATGCCCGTGTCTCTATCGCCCTCCTGTGGAAAATACCCCTCACTGCAGCTTTCCTGCACTTAGTCAGGAAGACTTCGGGCTGAAATGGCCGAATAACAATTCAAATGGCTTTAAGAAGCGGGTTTGGAGCTGCGCACTCGTGTGTTTAGCGCGTCGTTGTCGTTGTTGTTTGTGCGGCGGCTCGTTTCGCGCCGCAGCTGCAGTGTGTTCGGCGCCTCGAGGCCGCAGGCGGCGGCTGTTTATCGTCTAACGGGGTTTAGATCCGGCTGCGCTGGAGCTGCTGCTGCTGATATGCCCTAGGTAACAACTACCCAGGTAAAGCTGCTGCTGGGACGGGGCAGTTAGAGTGGGGCTATTGGAGAGGGGCAATTAGAAACTAGCTGTTACAGTGGGGCTGTTATAGTGGGGGCAGTTACAGAGGGGCTGTTAGAGAAGGGCTGTTGGAGAGGGGCATTTAGAAACTGGCTGTTACAGTGGGGCTGTTGGAGAGGGGCAGTTGGGGCAGTTGGAGAGTGCTGTTGAGGAGCATCGGCGGGTTAAAGCTGCTCTGAGAGAAGCTCGAGTGTAAAACAGAAACGCTTAATTTTAACATTTATATATTTAATCAGTGAAACCCTGCAGATGAAATGCGTCACTGCCTGCTGATGCCCCCTGTCCCCAGTTCCTAGTCCCCTGTCCCCGGTCCCCTGCTCCGGCTGTGCTGATTTACAGCGATAAACAGCGTTTAATGCAGCGCGGGACTCAAAGCGCCTCTTTATTTACGGTTAGCGCGCTAGGCTAGCGTTAGCGCATGAGCTAACCCAGCTCGTCTCCAAACGCGTCCGCGGACTGTACAGTTCGGACTGTCGGAGGGTGAAGTGTTTATTCTGTTTGTTCTGAGTCTGTGGAGCTGGGTTCTGCTGGGTTCTGTGGAGTAAACGCGCTCTTATTCGGCCTTTGTTAGCCGTTAGCAGCTAACGCTAGCCGCGCCGAAAAGAGAATAAAACTTCCTTTTAAGACGATTAAAGGGACAAACTGTGGACGGGACTGTGGTGTTTTAAAGCCCAGCTCGGAGCTGAAGTTAGCGGCTTATCGGAATTCTCCGGTCCACCTTAAACAGCGCGGAGCTCCGCTGTAAACGCGGCCGTGTTTATGGTGTTGATGTGTTTATTGCGTTTGAGGTGTTTATTGCGTTTTGGTGTGTTTGTTCTGTTTATGGCGTTTGGTGTGTTTGTGGTGTTTGGGGTGTTTGGGGTGTCTGAGGTGTTTGGGGTGTCTGAGGTTGTCTGAGGTTGTTTGGGGTGTCTGAGGTTGTTTGAAGTGTTTGAGGTGTTTGGGGTGTCTGGGGTTGTTTGAGGTGTTTGGGGTGTCTGAGGTTGTTTGAGGTGTTTGGGTTGTCTGGTTTGTTTGTGGTGTTTGGGGTGTCTGGTGTGTTTGTGGTGTTTGGGGTGTCTGGGGTTGTCTGAAGTGTTTGAGGTATCTGAGGTTGTTTGAGGTTGTTTGAGGTATCTGAGGGTGTCTGAGGTTGTTTGGGGTGTCTGAGGTTGTTTGGGGTGTCTGAGGTTGTTTGAAGTGTTTGGGTTGTCTGAGGTTGTTTGAGGTGTTTAAGGTGGACCAGAGAATCCCTGTAAGGAGCTTCTCCGGGATTAACTTTCCATCCTTCTGCTCGAGTGGATTAAACCCCTGATTCTGATCATCTGAACTCTGAACATCAGTTCATTTTAAACACCAATAGTCAATCAGTTCATCATCAATCAGTTAATAATCAATAATCAGTTAATCAACCAGTTAATCATCAATAGCAATCATTTAATAATAATAATAACCAATAATTTAACAATCAATTATAATCAATAATTTATAATAAAACAATCAATAATTAACAGCCATATAATATATAAATTATAACCAATAAATAATAATAATCATTTAAATCATGACTCTCTCAGAGCTTCATAAATTCCTCCTATAAATCCTTGTGTTTACATATCAGACCAGCTCCTTTAAAAGCCTGCTGCTGTGAAAGCTCAGCACTGCGATAAAATACTAATAAAATACTAATAAAATACTAATACTGAAATACTAATACTGAAATACTAATACTGAAATACTAATACTGAAATACTAATAAAATACTAATACTGAAATACTGATACTGAAATACTCATAAAATACTAATACTGAAATACTGATAAAATACTAATACTAAAATACTAATACTGAAATACTAATACTGAAATACTGATAAAATACTAATACTGAAATACTAATAAAATACTAATACTGAAATACTGATAAAATACTAATACTGAAATACTAATACTGAAATACTCATAAAATACTAATACTGAAATACTGATAAAATACTAATACTGAAATACTAATAAAATACTAATACTAACCATACTAATACTGAAATACTAATAAAATACTAATACTGAAATACTAATAAAACACTAATACTGAAATACTAATAAAATACTAATACTAACCATACTATTACTAAAATACTAATCAAATACTAATACTGAAATACTAATAAAATACTAATACTAACCATACTAATACTGAAATACTAATCAAATACTAATACTAACCATACTAATACTGAAATACTAATAAAATACTAATACTAAAATACTAATAAAATACTAATACTGAAATACTGATAAAATACTAATACTGAAATACTAACAGTACGTCTGTGTCTCTCTCAGGGAGGAGTGTTGGGAAAGGGAACAGTGTTTCATGGAAGACCTCAGAAACATCAGAGAAGAACAAAGTCATCAGGAGGTTCCTCATGAGGTGGGTATAAAGAAATGAACCGGGGCAGAGCTGGGCAATTCATCGAAAATGAACTGAAGCCGACATTCAGAACAGCATTTTTCTTTGGTACAAGCTGCTGGAGGTGGAAGTTCTCCTCCAAGTTGCATCCAGGTTGCAGATGGAAGGCGGCGTAACTACACAACGTGACTACACCAGTATTAACAGATTCTTAAAAAAAATGGCATAATTAATATAATTTTTAAAATGAAGTGAAGTCACAGGTAAGGTTAGAGAGAACCTCCATTTCGATTAAACGTTTGATTTAATTGCCCAGCCCGAATCTTGCCCATGAGGATTTTTTCATTTTTGTATTCTGTTAATACTTTCCCACACTGCTCCTGTACTGTCCTCTAAACACTTACCAGTCATGTTTACACCCAGTCCACTTCACGATCTACGAGTCAACGGAGCAACTCCAGCAGCTTGTGCCAAAAAAGAACGCTGTGTCTGTCGTTTGGACACATTTTATCTTTAATGAAGACGACACAAAACAACCCCAAAATAATCATTCATTAATCAGAGCACATAATCTACAGGCCTATTCCACCACCGTGGAACGGGTTCCGTCCTGGTTCCCATTTCCACCAGCAAAAATAGGTTGTGGACCTGATGTGTAAATGAATCGTGGAATTTAGTATCAGTATTCAACTATACTTATCTCTGTGCTTTAATCGCTCCGTCATAACAAGAGAAATGTTTTCAACTGTAAAACGTCTGAACTTCTTAATACTGGAACTGGCATTGGTTTAAATGTGAACAGTACCCAACTCCAATCATGATGATAAGTGATCACAGATCAAATATTGTCATATTGTCACGGTCATGTCATACATTACCGGTGTGAATCAAGTTTTACTCAATTGATCATTAAATTAAAATAAAAATAGTAAATGTTATTCCAAATGAGATCCTCAGGCCATGTTGTGTTTGTCTCGTTTTAGGATGGTGAACAGACAATTAAAGGTGAGTGAACTGCGACCACCTTTGTACAGTGTTTAAATGTCTGCGCTTATAAATGTTTGTCTGTTTATGATCTATATTTAAATAATATGAAAATAAGCAACACAAACAGTCAAAGCACTTGAACCATAGATGTTAAATTCTTCCACAGTAAAATAGTTTACTCTAAACTAGTCCATTACTTACTGGGAATCCTCCTCACTGCTGAGGGTTGAGAAGAATGTCCATTACTGGCACCTAGAAAACAAGGAGGGACCTCTGTCAGAACATTGTGGTAAAAACAAAAGATGAGTCTGGACCGGGATCTTACTCACCTTGTGCATAGCAACAATATGGGCCAATCTTTGTTTACTTTGTGTTAGAACATCGAGTCTGACAGTGGATCCATTTATATAGAGAAGAACCACAGTAATAATAAACATACAGAATGAGCAGTATATGATGTCACTCAGGAGACACTGTAGATGAAGACATTTTTCATTTTACCTGTCACTGGGGTAATTTCCACCTACCATGCCTTTTTACCTTTTTTCAGAATTGACCGCTCCGCCGTCGGCCCAGTCCCCCACCCCCCTCAGCTCTGTGTGTCTACGATCTGGTTCCACCCCAGCTTCAGCCCCCTGTCCTGCTCCTGGGGGACCTGCAGCTCCCCTCGCGGGTGGGAACAATGCAAAGCGGACCACTGTGGCCAACGGACAGCCCCCCTCCGGAGCGTCTGCTCGGTTCATGCCCCGAGAAGTGCCCCCTCGCTTCCGCAACCAGCAGGAGCCCAAAGTTCTGCTGAAGAGGGGCCAGCCGCTCGTAGGGGACGCTTCACCACCCGTCCACACGGGGGAGCTGTCGAATGCAAACACAGTGCACTGCTCAGGTGGGCTTTTATTAACATTTATACCTGCCTCAGCGACCCTGCACTTATGTCTGAGATGTGTAAATGTCAGATTCGTTTTCAGTAGGTGAAACAGATTTTATTGACCATCATAAACATGCTAAGATTTGTTGAGGTATTTTTTGCCCATTTAGTCATTGTGTACCTGAAAAATGCTATATTTGAGGCTTCATATCTCAGGATCAGAGTAACGTACAGACGTGATTTGTAAAAAACCGTAGACTACAAAAACATCCCACAAAATTGGCCTAGAGTTATAAAAGAATAACAGTGGATATGACAAGACTAAACTGACACCAAATGTATGTAAGCCGTGAGCCACATTCTCTTGTCGTATCATTTGACGTTTGTCTGAAAGCCACTGTCTACCTCTCTTTAAGATTCTGTTTACGTTACCTACCTCATTTCTACTAATAGAGCCTTTACTGTGTTTATGTTCTTCTCCAGATGCCGATGTAGATCCTGCCTCACCTCTCTCTTCACTGTCCTCTGCCACTTCTACTTATGCAAATTCCACATGGGGGCCAGCCTCCGGAGCTCCGCCCTCCTCTCAGGGAATGGATAAGGCTGTAGTAGTGGACGGCTCTGATCTGAAGGCGTGGCCCAGTATCACAGAGGGCAGGAGGCAGCAGGAGCTTTCCACCCAGAGTGACAGTGCCTCGTGGGGTACCGGTCAGGTCATGCAGGAGAGCGAATCGGGCCTCAGCGGGGCTGGTGGGTCACTTAGCCCCAGCGTGATGTGGGGGCCGTCTTCTCAGGCTGATGCAGCAGATCGATCGTTTAGTTCAGAAGTGCTGCCCCCTACTGGAGTGGAGAAGGAACCACAGGACTCAAGCAGCACTCCTGTGGATTGGCTTGACTGTAAAGATGTCACTCTGGCTGAGTCAAAGTCAGCCCACACTGCCTCCCACGAGACTGCCTTGATTTCAGACATTGTGCAGCAGCAAACACAGGGCCAGGATGGAGTCAATAGGGTAGAACATGAGGCAGGACCAAAACAAGCAGGTGTTACTGATGATACTGATGCTAATGCTGCGAACTGCGCAAGGGCCTCACAGGTTCCTGCCTCCAACAACTCAAATCCAGTTGCCTCAAGGACTGATGGGTGGGGCAATAGGATTGATTCTGGGGGCAAGAGTGGAGGCACGTGGGGTGCTGGTGAGAGCCAGGAGGCTTGGGGAAGTGGTGGTGGACATGGTAATGACAGAGGGGTATCTCAGGGAGCGTGGGGTGAAGGAGCAGGTGGACTAAACAAGAAGGCAGCTACAGCGTGGCCAGCAGGGGGCAGCAGTGGGAATGTGAAAGATAGCTTTGCAGGTAGTTTACAAGACTCTCAAATGCTTGCAACCAACGCAGCGGCATCGGATAATCAGAAAGGAGGTGCAGACGAATGGGAGGGTTCAGAATGTGATTCTGCAGGGCACGGAAGCGGTGATGACACAGGAAAGCTTCACACCCCGAAGAGAGCCCAAGCCACCCACACTGAAGTGGCCTTACAGAGCATGCTCACTCGGAGCGATCTAGATCCCAGGGTGCTTTGCAACACTGGCTGGGGCCAAACCCAAATCAAACAGGGTGTAGCCTGGGACCTAGAGGCAGACAGTGGGTCAGGATGGACTGAGCATTCTAACGTTAACGTTACCCCAAACACTGCTAACCTGCCTCAAAAGCCAGAGGGTAACCAGGCGATGGTGGCAAGAAACCAGGGCTGGGGGGGCAGTGGGGGCGGTTGGGGGGAGCCTAGAGAAGAGCAGTGGGGTGAAAAGGAAGGAGAGTGGCGTAATCGTCCAGAACAGGGTACGAGCGGATGGGGTGCAGCTGTGGAAGATGAGCGAGTCGGCAGGTGGGCAGAAAACAAGAGGGATAAAGGGGGTTGGGAGCAGGGGGGTGGAGGTGGGAGTGATTGGGGGAAAGGGGACAGTGAGTGGGGAGATGAAAGGGGGGCTAAGCAAGGGAGTCAAGATGAGGGTTCCTGGGGCAGTTCTGAGGAAGAGCGGCGGAGAGGGTGGGGAGGGAAGGACGTGGACGTTGGAGTAAGACAGCACCCAGGATGGGGGGGGACACAAATACCAAACAACCAAACAACACAGAAAGGCCCAAATCATCAGCAGCAGCAACAATCCCAGTCCCAGACTGCACAATCCAGAGGCCCCCAGGAACCCAGGGCTCGACCCGCAGGGCCTCAGGTAAGGGTGGGCAAAATCATTGGAATCTAAAATCCTAGTATCTCAGTATACGTTTCACAATTCACTTATTCTTTTAATTCTTATACTTATCTGTTACAATGAACAACATTTATGATTTATTGCCCAGCCACTGCACATTTACATGATCATCAATATTAATATCAAGGTGTATCTGAAACCCGAGATCTTTCAACTGATCTGTTTTGTTTTTCTGAGCTTGATCTGCTCTCAACTTGGTCTAAACCTCTTTGGTATTGTAATGTAATTTCCCACAATAATGATATAAATATTGTCTTTTGGCCTGTCCCTAGCCTCAGACCCAGAACCAAAGCGCAGGATGGACATCTGGCCCCATCCCTCACGTGTCCACGGCCATGGAGCCCAGTGGATGGGAGGAGCCCTCTCCCCAGTCCATCAGCAGGAAGTTGGAGATAGATGATGGCACAGCGGCATGGGGTGACCCATCCCACTATGACAGCAAGAGTGTCAACATGTGGGACAAGAGTGGACCCCCACCGCAGAGGGGTCAGTCCACTAGACTGGCCAACACTGCCTCATCCAGTAGAGACAAAAACACAGGTACAGAATGAGCCACTCAGTTTATAATGCAAAGAAAACCAGTTGAAGGGGGACTGGGATTGAAAATGCTTAATACGAACAGTTCTAAGATTAAATGAAGACACACAGGTTCAAATCTCGGGTCAAGCTGCTTGCCATCAGCAGTTTTGAGTCTGAGAGAGCAAAACTGGCCCACCGGAGACGTAATGAGGCAGTGGCTTGTCTTCTCCTTCCTAGTCAGGCGGATTTTATGTGAAAGGGGAAAGTCTTGGAAGGGTTGGGTAATTGGCTCTTCCAAATCGGGGCAGAAAAAAGGAAAAACATTATTAAAATAAACAGCAGGAAACAAATTGCTCATTGTGTTGTTTGTGTATAAAATGTTATTTAACTAAATATAAATGAAATTCAAACGAGAGATTCTGTTTGACATGTCTTCTGTAATACGTACAATAATATACCGTACTAATGTCAGAAATTACTCTGTTATATGAACCCCTGCAGGGTGGGATCGTGGTGGTCCTCCAGAGCAGGCTGTGGATAACAGCACAACAAGCTGGGGGAAGACGTTTGATGCCCCGTCAAGTTGGAGGGACTCTGAAGATTCTGGAAAGGGGGCAGGATGGGGCAGCTCCCATTCAAATCCAGCCAAGTCTGGTAAGATTAGCCCCATATCTATAAACAAAAGAGGTCAATCAAAAAACACTCGATTCTGATATTTGTGGATGTGTTTTTGTGGTGTTTATGAACTGACAGACAGCGTCTGAGTGTGCAGATACAGCTGCGACCTGTGACGCCATAACTGCTGTACTGTTTCTGTCCTCAGGTTCAAAGTCTATGCAAGATGGCTGGGGCGATGACGGCTCCAACAGCTCACGCCACGGCAGCTGGGAGGATGAGGACAATAGTCCGGGCATGTGGGGCAGTAGGGGGTCCCAAGGCAGTTCCTCATTTAATGCTGGAGGATGGAGCCAAGGGCAGGGGGGCAAGAGAAACAGTGGGAAGGTACATGTGGGTCTGACAGTAAGACTCTGACACTCCGCAGCAATGTCAGTCTCTTGGTCTTGTCTGATATTATTGAAATTTACAAATCAACCCTCACAACCCAAGACCCACAGTTTGTGAGCAGTTCTAGGCTTCATATCTCAGGATCAGAGTAATCTACACAATGATACGCATAAACGACAAGACTTTCTAACCCTGGTCTCATCATTGTGTGATGAATAATCGGCGAGTAATCCAGTTCGGAAACTGCTAAAACTCTCTTGCTCACTTACTGATTAGTGATGGGGCGAGGCCCATGAGTGTTCAAATTTCAGAAAAACATCCTGCAAAGGGATATCACTGATTCATACATAACAAAAATAATGAAGGATATTCGGGTTGTCATTTATCTTTGTTAGACCTCTGCCAAGTATTTTGAAGAATGTATTGTTTTAATTTTCCTTGAAGATTATTAAGTGAATCAGCAGTATAGATCAGGTGAGACTGGACCACGAAATCTCTGATCTGGACCTTTCTCACGTGCATTTATTTTTCACAGGGTCCTCCGAAAGGGAACGGAGGGGACTCCTGGACGGCTCCAATGTCAAGGCAGTTTTCAAACATGGGGATTGCGGTAAGTTCACATCTCATCACCTTAAACCTGGGTTGAGAGACTGGCAGTGTGGTGTCTAAGCTCATGTTTTCCTCTGGGTTTGGGATTTAGGATGAAGATGCCGGCGGTGTCTCGGACAGACCCCGGAGAGGGATGAACGACTTTAATGGAGAGATGAGGAAGGGAGGAAGAGGAGGAGCAGCCTTTCGCTCACAAAGCTCCAAAGATATGGGCCCTGGGGAGACGGGACCCTACTTTGATAAGGTACAGAAATCGACACCAGTGACAGTTCTGAGTGAGTTATGATAGAAAATCATATTTTCTGCTCAACTGAAGATAAATGTGAGTAGGAAAGGATATCTGGCAGATATGTCTCCTAGAAATACGTTTCAATTGTTTTGGCAAATAAAAGTACATCAGACTACAAAAACCTGACCTAGAGATCTAAGGGGTAAAGGTGTATTTAACTGTGTTGATCTGGTTTTTGATATTGAGAATAGGTTCACTCATTTGCCTTGTTCTGTAGGTGGGGGGTCACGGTGTGTTTGGTGGTGGTGGGATTGCTCAGTTAAGAGGAATGCAGCAGCCTGGTGTTCACCCCATGAATCCTTCCCCTGGGATGCGAGCACAAGTGCCTCATCAGTTCCTCCCCCCTCAGGTGACTTTGCACTTTATTTTACCTCTGGATGTTTCCGTTTACTACACATTATGTCTCAGGGTTTTTGCTCCAGGGGTGGTAAGATGGATGTGTTGTATCTGTAGGTTTCAGGATCCATGCTGAAGCCGATGGCTCCCCCCAGTGGAGGCATGTTCCCCCCGCAGCTCTCCCCTCAGCACATAGCCATGCTCAGTGGCATTCACCCACAGATGCAACAGTTCCAGCTGGTAAAGATCACTACTTAATAGCAAGTACTCCCAAAACAGTCAGTGAACAGTGTTCTTAGTAGATGGTCTCTCTGTCTCTCTCTCTCTCTCTCTCAGGCCTGCCAGCTCCTCTTGCAGCAGCAGCAGCAGCAACAACAACAGCAGCAGCAGCAGCATTTCCTTTCTCAGAGGAAGTTCCCTCCTCCTCTGCGTCAACAGCATGACCCACAGCAGGTCTGGCACCCTGTCCGTCCCAAATGACTGAGATTTTAGGGACGTGTTTGATCTCATTTCTGACTTCATGTGATCAATCTTTGCTGTTTGGTTATAATTCTCTCTGTCTCTCTCTGTCTCTCTCTCTCTCTCTCTCTCTCTCTCTCTCTCTGTCTCTCTCTCACTCTCACACCCAGTTGGCCAGAATCATGGCCATCCTTCAGCAGCAGAGACAGCAGCAAGGTGTAGGGGGTGCTAAACTCTCCCCATCCCACCTTGGAGGTGCTGCCCCCAAACAGCCTGATGGACCCCTCCTTCACCCGGCCATGGGGGGCTCTCTGGCTGATCTTCACCCTAAATCCCCCAACACCTTTACTGGTCAGTCACTGTGCATTAGTTTGTCTTCATAACACAAATGTGTGTCTTCATACTCTGCTAGTGAACCCAAGGTTTCAGGTTCTTATATAAATGTATTCTCCCATATTGGTCATATATATCACACCAATTAGCAGTACTGACCCAATTTAGACTCAGAACACGTTTTGGATCTTCGTGTCCGTGAGTAAGTGAGAGTAGAAGAATATGATGGTTAAAATAGGAGCATAGAAAGCTCAATAACAAGTGTATTAGGGATGAGCACCTCCACCCTCTTCTCTGTGTCTCGGCAGGCTTTGGCTCAGGGACAGAGCTAGAGTCTGTCATGGGCGGCTCAGTGGGCGGTCTGAAGGAAACAGGTGGTCCACAGTCGCGATTTAAATGGATGATGGAAACAGGACACCCTCTCGCACCCTCCCCCCCAGATCCCATGCTGCACAAGAATGGTAAGGTCTTTACTGACATCATCACTCACTTGCTCACCCTTCAGCTCTCACATGCTTAAGAGATCCCATGATGTAATCCTAAAGATGTCCATCCCACTTTTCTATGAGGCTTCGTCAGCTCTGATTTAAGCCTGCTGTAAATCTTAGAGAAGTGAGAGAACAACACACAGTCTACAGGATTAGATCTATTAATCAAACATGACTGCAGCTAAAATGTGATTTGACACGGTTGAACCATGACTTAAAATTCATGATATACATGTAATATATATTTTTAATGTCTCTAATTATTTCTTGTGTGTTTGTGTGTTTGTGTGTGTGTGTGTATGCGTGTGTGTCTATATAGGTCTCCTACCCGGGCCGATGAAGCTGCGGGGTGATTCCCCATATTCTCAGTATGACCTGTTGGGGGCGGAGAATCTGGGCATGAGTGACAGCTGGCATAGAACCCCTGGGGGCAAATTGAGCACCACACCTGGAACCCCTACCTGGCCACAAGGTAGTATAAACATATCTCGCGCACACACCGCACACTGATCTAACAATATTACAGTTTAAAGTTGTGTTGTTAATGGTATCCATGGTTCCAGAATGAAGGTAGTTGGTAAAGTGACGTAAACTCTCAGGGTCTGTACATGAGCCTCCCCTTTAATCATCACTCTCTTTATTCTTAATAATAACTGTTAAGGATAATAGTTGCACTCTGGGTTTGTGTGAGACAGAGTTCCAGCCAGGTGTGCCCTGGAAAGGTGTTAAAAGTCCTGACCCCGATCCTGACACTGACCCCTACATGACTTCCAGCAGCATGCTGGGATCACCCGCTCTCAGTGATACTGACCACCAGCTTCTGCAGGACAACACAGGTACACACACCTCCCAATCACAATAACGACATTTAGAGTGATCTTAATATTCACCCAAATGTGAGACTTGGAGAGAATGAGGTTTTTATTAGAGTTCTGGAAAGCATTTCCACTTCATATCAGTAGTAATGAAAGAACACGTCAGTGAATGGAGCCTGGATGTGTATAGTGAGACATCCTTATGGAACACAGCTGTGTCTGGGACAGAGGTTAAAAAGACCTCTAACCCTCTCTTTGTCTCTCTTTCAGAGTCGAACCCCTCCCTGAACACCTTACTGCCTTCACCTGGTGCCTGGCCCTACAGTGCCTCAGAGAATCCCCTCACTGCACACAACTCGGGTAACAACTTCCTGGACCTTTTTTTTTTGCAGAATGTTTTGTGCAAATAGTTCTGCAGCAATTATTAGATTAAAGTGATTAAATAGTTTTATGATTTCTACTACTTTAAAACATCCTCAGTATCTGAATCACAGGCAGTTTTATCTCATCCTAAATACGTTCAGACTGGTTTACTGCATTCTGACATACTAGCTCTTCTTTGGAACCTTCTCCTGGAACCTTCATAGGCTGTATAATAAATATATATATAATAAATATATATATATATATATATATATATATATATATATACACACACACACTATGAGATCTGATGTCAGTCATGATTGTTGTTCTGACCTTTGTAGCTAAATTCACGGACTTCAAGTCCAGCTGGCCCCCTGAGCCAATTGGACACAGCAAGTCATGGAGGACCAATCGAAACAGCTCCCACCTGCCACGCCCCCCTCCAGGTCTGACCAATCAGAAGCAGCCATCCTCATCCCCGTGGTCAGGGACTGGCCCTCGAATGCCCAGAGGGTGGGGCACAGGGGGGCGGAGCCAAGACTCACCATTTGGCACAGGTAGGTTTTTTTTTATTTTTTCAGCCCTTCATGAAGACTTTTGCGTATCTTTTATATTGTGCATCATCAAGGTATCATGTATCACCACAATCAAAATCACAGCACAGCTTCAGATATTGAATATACAATATCAGATGTGAGGTGCTCAATAAATGTGTGTTAGAATCTGAGAGATCAGTCTGTAAACACATCAACGTTCCTGCACCGTAGAAGAGAGGATATTGTGTTAACATTGTTGCGAATGAATTTTCTTTCTCATTTATTCATTCAGAAGCTGCATGGAGTGGGGGTTCATCTGCAGGAAGCTCCTGGCTACTATTGAGCAACCTCACCCCTCAGGTATGGGGGACCAGATGTTTTAAGTGGTGTGATGCTCAGTGTATTCATTTGTTCAACTGTTTATTTTAAGATCTACACAATATGGGTGAAAGTATTAGGACAACTGTTTCTTCTGAAATAAAGAGTAAGAGCTGATCCTGCTTCTGTTGGAGTAACTGTTTCTACTGTCCAGGAAAGAGTTTCTACTAGATTCTGGAGCATTGCTGTGAGGATTTGATTGTATTTAGCATCAAAAGCTTTAACTGATATTTGTTTGTGTGCTGTGTGTGTTGTGTGCAGATCGATGGCTCCACTCTGAGGACGATTTGTTTGCAACACGGCCCTTTGATGACCTTTCACCTTGGCCTGACGCAGGGCAGTGCTTTGATTCGCTACTGCAGCCCACATGAGGCAGCCAAGGCCCAGACCGCACTGCACATGTACGTAAAATCTGTGCATTCTTTCAGATGTTAGTGTCCACCTTTAACAGATTAGTCATACCTTCAAAATCAAATCAAGAATGTATTTGTATAGTGATCTTCACGACTGAAGTTGTCACAGAGCAGCTTTACAGAAATCAAGAAATAAAAAGAGTGAACAACACAGGAACAAAGGATGAGAGACAGATCCTTTAGTGATCAAACCAAAGGGGCACAGTGCAGGAAAAACTCCCTCAGAGCTGGAGGAAGAAACCTTGGGAGGAACCGGGATCACAACAGGAGGAACATCATCCTCTGCTCAAACTACTTGTACATAGTTCGGGGACACTGGACCCCCACACCTCTGTTCTAATACTCGGTACTGAAGTAATGTTTGTTCTCTGGTGGACAGAAAAGTAACAGTACATTTCTACATAATTGGTGATGGTGGGTGAGCAGCGAGTCCATGGAAGGGTGGGAAACTACTCCAGGTCCAGTAGCCAGGAGGTGGACAGCCATTGTAAAGTAGCAGGGGAACTTGGGGTCCTTCTCAGATGGGGCAGAGGAACTTGAGGTTGGCACCAAATCAGCTCAGGCTGGTTGGTCACCAATATCCCCACTGAGATGTTAACTCTAGGTGGACATTCCAGTTTAATTTTGAGAGAGTGGGTGCTGGAGAGGAGGAGCATTTTAATCAAACACTCTGATGAACTGGTTCTTTAAGTATCTGACTGTGTCTCTCCGCAGGTGTGTGCTGGGGAACACCACTATCCTGGCCGAGTTTGTGAGCGAGGAGGAAGTTGCTCATTTCTTTACACATTCCCAGAGCTCTGGAGGGGCAGGGTCACCCGAGGGGTCATCTGTCTCCGAGCCTGCCGTGCGAGAGGGAGAGAGAGAGCGGGAACGGAGCGGGGGAGGAGGAGGAGTGGTGGATGCAGGAGGAGGAGGAGGAGAGGTTGCAGCGGGCTGGCAGGGCTTGGACGTTTCAGGGGGTCTGACTGGCGGCCCGGCCGTGGAAGGTCCTGGACTCGCCCTCTTCAGCCAGTGGAGCAGCAGTGGGGCTGAGGGGCAAGGGGGCGGTGTTTGGGGCGGTGTGACCCCTGGATACCATGGCACCAGCCTTTGGGGCGCTCCTCAGATGGAGGACAGCCCACCGGGCCTGTTGCCAGGCGACCTGTTAGGAGGTGGGGCTGATACTCTGTGACAGGGAATGTTGAGAGTTGACCTTAAAACACTGGTACATGGACTCAACACACACACACACACACACTCTGAGCAGACAGGCAGGCACTTAAACACGGTAGCCTACAGACTTTTGAATCTGAAGACTCTCAACAGACACACACAAACACACACACACACACACACACACACACACACACACACACACACACAGAGTACTGTGCAACAGTCAGAGCATTATTTGTTTGACCACAAACAAAACATAAATTTGATTAACGGCAATTAAGATTCAGATTTTGGAATTAAAGGTTGTGCATCATTTAATAGTTAAGATTAGAATCACTTGGCATACTCTACTATTTCAGCCTAGAGCAGTTTAGCTCCACCCATTCAATCTATAGAATTTAAGCCCTACCCATTCAGCCTGCCGCAGTTTAGACCCGTCCTTTCAGCCAATCATAAGTCATTTACATATCAGCCATTAAGGCCCAGTTACAGAAAGCCAGTTTACAGATAGGTTGTATAAATGATGGTCCACTAACATAAATGGAATGCAGTGGGAAGTGCTGGATATGGGCTCTTTAACTGAATGGTGCTCTGACTTTCGCACAGTACGTATACACTTAGACACGTCTATAAGAACACTGGACGTAGGGACACAGACGGCGGCAGCAGCAGTAAACACTCAGTGGTTCTCTTGGTCAGCTTGAAGCTGCTGTGTGTTTTAAAGGCCTCTTCTTACCGGTGTACTCATTTACTGGGCATCCACTGCTCCCCCTTAGGGTCCCACTGCAGTTCATCTTTCCTCTGTTCTACACACACACACACACACACACACACACACACACACACACACACACACACTAATTGTCTGACCGATTGTTGTGACAGTGACGCTTGCATTGCGATTTGTTTTGCATGAATATAGCAAAGGGCAATCTGTATGTCTGCTCATTAAGGACACATACACACACTTACACAAGCGCACTGATGCAAGCACACCTCCTGGAGCGAGACGTTTTGTGGTCATTTTTGTCTGAGTGTGTGTGTGAGTGTAATAGACCTTCCACTGTCCTCTTTTTTAGGCTTCCTGTGTCTCCTGTGTGTGTAAGTGTGTGTGTGTGTGTGTGTGTGAAGGGCTGAGTCTACTGCGCATGTGTGCACTTTACTGTTCTGGCTGTAGCGTGTGTGAGTGTGTGTGTGTTGGTGTACTCTACACTGTGCTGGTACTCTGGCGTTAGCGGGTTTCTGCGTCTGTGTTTTTTAGTATATTCTCACTCATGTAGCCTTTTTTTATCGGCTGTAAAACTGCAATAATGATTCTGAAGAGCATTTTTAAGACACGAGCGCGTGACGGCCAAAACCGATCTGTCCCCAGCAGCCAGGAGGTTTACACACACCGCTAAATACAGATAATGTACGTTTTATGTTTGTGCTGTTTTTCTGTTATTATTTTGGTTTTTTGTTTTAATTTAAGACAGACTTTAACACTCCTTTCAGTGTTTCCTTTTTGGAGATTTTACAGAGGATTCAAGAAGAGTTATTTAAAAGAAAGAGAGAAAAGACAGAGCTCTATAATAAAGATGAAGATTGGCTTGAATGTGTACTCTTTATTTCATTTTACACACACACACACACACACACACACACACACACACACACACACACACACACAAAATAACATTTAATATCCAGAATGAATCTCTAATAACATTAATATCCAGAATGAAGTGTGAGGGTGTAGTGTATGGTGTGAGGGTGTAGAGGGAAGGTGTAGGGTGTGAGGTGGAATGTAGTGTGTGAAGGTGTAGCAAGGGGGGTGTAGGGTGTGAGGGGGTATAGAGTAATGGTGTAGAGTGAGGGTATAATGTGGGGGTGTAGAGTATGATGGTGTTGTGTGAGGGGGTGTAGAGTTTAATGGTGTAGTGTGAGGGTATAGAGTGTCATGCGTAGAATGAGGGGGGTGTAGAGTGTGATGGTGTAGTGTGAGGGGGTGTAGAGTATGATGGTGTAGAGTGTGAGAGGGTGTTGAGTTTAATGGTGTAGTGTGAGGGGGGTGTAGAGTGATGGTGTAGGGTGAGGTTGGTGTAGAGTGTGATGGTGTAGGGTTGAGGTTGGTGTAGAGTGTGATGGTGTAGGGTGAGGTGGGTGCAGAGTGTGATGTAGTGTGTGATGGGGAGTAGAGTGTGATGGTGTAGTGTGTGGGGTGTAAGAAGTATGATGGTGTAGTAGGGGGTAGAGTGTGATGTAGTGTGTGAGGGTAAGTGTGATGGTGTAGGGTGAGGAGTAGAGTGTGATGTAGTGTCTGAGGGGGAGTAGAGTGTGATGGTGTAGGGTGAGGTGGGTGCAGAGTGTGATGTAGTGTGTGAGGGGGAGTAGAGTATGATGAAGTGTGTGAGGGAGTAGAGTGTGAGGGTATAATGTTAGGGTGTAGTGTGAGGGCGGTGTAGAGTGTGATGGTATAGGATGAGGGTGTAGTGTGTTTGGGTGTAGTGAGGGGGGGTCTGGGCTCAGAGCGGGGGCAGGGACGGAGGCTCAGCGCTGCTGAACAGGGCGCTCGGCGGCTCCAGCGGAGGAACAGGCGGGTATGACATCCGACACAATCCGCTCCCATCCTCCTCCGCCTGCGGCTCGGAGAGCCTGACGATCCGCGGATCACGAACGGCGTCGAACAGGCTTTCGGAGCAGCTGAGTATCGGGTGAGTTCGGTTCCGCGGAGCCGACGAAAGCAGAGGGGAAAGGGCTTCGGTTTGGCCGAGCCGCGGTGCAGAGAGAGCGGGGAGAGCAGCGTAACCACCGCGCTCGGCCGGGCAGGGCAGCGAGAGTCGGGGCTGAGGAGTCGGGCCGGGGCAGCGGGGCTGAGGCAGCGCTTCGCCCGCAGACAGAAGCGGAACTCCGGCATCACACTGACAGCTGAGCGCTGTTAGCATGTTAGCATGTTAGCTTTTTGCTGCTGTTCTGGAGCAGAAACGAATAAACAGCTTTAAAACGGAACCAGAAACAACTGCAGCCCGTCCGGCATCAACTACTGTAACCACAGGAACTACTGCTTAATGCAGTAGCTACTGTGTAACGTAACTACTGTAACCATGTGGTAGCTACTGCATTAATTGCAACCACGGTAACTACTGCAACGGTAACTGCTCAACCACGGTAGCCACACGGTAACTGCTGCAGCCGGTAGCTTCTGTAGTAACTGCAGCCGGTAACTACTGTAACCATGGTAACTGCATTAATTACTGCAGCCACGGTAACCACGGTAGCTACTGTAACCACGGTGACTACTGTGGCAAAGGTGATTACTGCTGTACGGTAATGCGGTAACTGCTGTACTGTTGTTGCTGCGGTAACTGTAAACCACTGTTGTTGCTGCGGTAACTGCAATATGGCTTCTTTAACCATGGTAACTACTGCAGTAACTACTGTAACCATGGTAACTACTGTAACCACAGTAACTTCTACAGTAACTACTGTAACCATGGTAGCTACTGTAACTATAGTAAATTGCTGCGGTAACTATTGCAACTACTGAACCAACTACTTTAACTGTAGTAACTGTAACCTGAAGAATCTATTGTAGTAACTACTGTAACCATAGTAGCAATCTGCAGTAATTGTAGTATCTGCTGCAGCATCTGTTACGACGACTGTCCTTAAGACCATGTCAGCTTTGCCAAAAACTGCAGTTGTGTCAGACGGTCATGGAGTCAGCGGGTCCTTCAGTGACGACTCCCAACTTTGTCTAGACGACCAACGAATCCATGTGTGCTATTCCAACAGTTGCATTGCCAGATATTTACCCCATTGAAAAGGTGTGGGACGCTTTTGGACGTTCCATCAGCGCTCCACCCCTACCACACCATCACCAGAACGGGTGAGAACATTCAAGCTGCATGAATTGGATCATCTGGGACACCATTGGAACCTCTACACCTCCATGCAGGGCGTCTGGCGTGTTGCGTTAAACCGGCCTTCGTCCTGAGAGACACACCACTTCTGTATGGTAGATCAATAAATATTGATCAGATCAGATACCAGTTTATATCAGTTATTGATCCTAATCACCTTCATCTTCGTTCACTGTAGAACTGCAGTGGTAAGTTTTTGACTGAAATAAATGATGAAATTTCACAGGCTTGGTCAGTCAACTAATTTCTGCCAGCCATTCACACACAGCTGTGTGTGTGTGTGTGTGTGTGTGTGTGTGTGTGTGTGTGTGTGTGGTAGAATTTACTTGCACATTACAGCTGAGCTGAACAGCTGATGGAGAATTCTAAGAACCAGCGTCAGATGAGTTCTCTACAGACAGGCTGAATAGGTGTATTTGTGTGTTGCAGTCGACCGGAAGCATGGATCTGCGAGTGGGGAGTAAGTACCGGCTGGGCCGCAAGATCGGCAGCGGGTCTTTCGGGGACATTGCCATTAATGCGTGTACACTTTATTAGAAACACGTCCTTGTGCCTCCACTCACTGGCCACTTTATTAGAACCCGGTAGGTTGTTGTTCCTCAGTGGCCCGTGTGGGAGGTTCTGTAATGATAATGCACTCATATCGCTCGTATGCATATCTTACACCATGGTCCTCAGGTTCGAACATTGCCACGGGGGAGGAGGTGGCCATCAAATTGGAGTGTGTGAAGACCAAACACCCACAGCTGCACATCGAGAGCAAGTTCACAGATGATGCAGGGGCTAAGAGTGAGGATGAGTGTGAAGTGAAGAATATCCTCTTTAATGTCTCGCAAGTCCTCCTCCATGAGTTGAGATTTGGAGGTTACTAAAAATGGTGTGTATTGCAGTTATGGTTTTCTGTCCCACATTCTCACCTCGATCCTCAAGCTCGATATAAATTGGTCACTTTTAATCAGTGTTGCGGAGGCAGGGGTGGACGACCGAGGGCCGGAGTCCAGCTGAGTTAACTGGTTTCCTGCTGAGAATGGTCTGAACCCGGGTTTTAACAATGTTTACAAATAAAAATCTGGAAAGTGTGGCGTGCATTTGTGTTCAGAGTCAACACTTTGTGGGGTATCTTTGCTGAAGTTCCAGCTGCAGGTCTTTGGACTCTGTCTGCTACCAGCTTTATTCTACTGAAGAAAACCGTCCCCACAGCAGGATGCCGCCGCCCCCATGTTTCAGGGTGGGGAGGTTTGTTTAGGATAAAGTGTGGGTGTTCGTTTTCTGTCACACACACATTGCCTTTAGGACAGAAGGTCGACTTTGGTCTCCTTTGACCAGAGCACCTTCTTCCTTCATATTTGCTGTGTCCCTGCATGGCTTGTGTCTAACTGCAAATGGAACTTGTTATGGGTTGATTTAAGAATGCTCTCCACACTTTTCAGGTTCATTAATAAATAGAAATATGAAACTGTGTCATTTTCAGTGGGAGTCCCAACTACTATAAAAAATTGGTGTGGAGCTGAGGCGGCTATAATGTGATGGTGATGGGTTACTGGGGCCCACAGTCTTGAGGACCTCTTCTTCTGCTCCGGAAATTCAGCCTGAACCCAGTCCTCTGTCAGCTGACCAAATGGTAACTTTACCCCCCACACACTTCTGTCTGTGGTGTCTGTAGTTTGGGCTAGTAAAGGTGTTGTGATGCTCGCTATAAGAGGCATGTTCAGACTGGATGAGTTAAATAACGGTGTTTGAGTTGGCAGTCACAGGAAATAGACCACAAAGCGAATGCTGGGTTACATTTGGCCTCCCGACTGGCTCCTTGACCGGACCAGCACTACCACAATGATCTGGTTCCATTGCCCAAGTTCTCTCTGGGTGGGTAGATGACACTCCCCTCACATCACACCCAGTGCAGGCCTAGTCTGTATCAGATGTGGGGTTTGGTGTGTCCTCCGAGTGCATTGTCTTCGCAGCAATGATGCAACAGCTGCAGTTCGAAAAGAGACTCGGCGGGGTTACGTAGTGGAACTTATTGTCTACAGTAAAGTGAATCTATTATAATAATTATTATTAATTTACCTGTAGTTTTAAGACAGGATCTATAATTCTTCTCATAGGATAAAGTAACCCTAGACTGTGAAATCAGTCATGTGTTCAATTACATGTGGTATTAACAGTGTTTTGTGACCGGTTGTGTTTGGATTCACTTGTCTGGTATTCTGCAGCATTGTGATTAGGTTCCAGTCAGATCCACTCTTACATTCGAAGGTGGCTAGCGTATATGCAATATTTAATTAGTATTCTAGGACTGGGATTGAGGAACCCTGTTCTAAACCACTCTCTGATAGACTTGCCTGTGTGCTTCCTGACACTGTGTGACTTGGACAAGAACATGGACAAATATGAAGTGTTGCGTTTCCCTGTTGCTGTTCCCAGATCAGCCGAATCGAATACATCCACTCCAAGAACTTCATCCACCGGGACGTGAAGCCGGATAACTTCCTGATGGGTCTGGGAAAGAAGGGGAACCTCGTTTACATCATCTGACAGTTGGCTGAAATACAGAGGCATCCACTTTCTTTGTCCCCTACCGCGAGAACAGAACCTGACAGTACTGCCGCTATGCTTCATCAACACACACCTGGGCATAGGTTCGTATACACACACACACACACACACACACACCTCTCTCTCTCTTCTGACCATAATATTGGGCAAAACCATATATTTGCGATGTTTCTTTAGTGTTTCTTTGTATTTTATTTAATACATTTTGTCCTAAATTTAAGTGTAAGCGTGTAAATGCTGCTCTATTTCATCAGTTGTTTAAACAGCAGCTTTAAACCTGAACCTGTTCATATAGCCCCAACGTCTGTCTCGCTGCCCCTGTACAGACTGTGTAACTGCAGGTAAGTTTCCTGTAACCTCTCTCTCTCTCCTTCAGTCACTCTGCTCTCTTTCACTCTCTCGCTCTCTCCCCCTTCTCTTCCTTCCTCTCTGCTCTCTCTATCTCTCTCTCTCTTTCACTCTTGCTCTCCCTCTCTCTCTCTCTCTCTCTCTCTCTCTCTGTCTGTTTCTCTCTCTCTCTCTCTCTCTCTCTCTCTCTCTCTCTCTATGTCTCTGTTTTTTCTCTCTCTCTCTCTGTCTCTCTCTGTCTCTCTCTCTCTCTCTCTCTCTCTCTCTCTCTCTATGTCTGTTATATCTTATCATAATTTATTATTATTGTGATGATCTTTATATATATATATATACTACTATCTCTCTCTCTCTCACCTTCTCTCTGTCTCTCTCTCTCTCTCTCTCTCTCTATGTCTCTGTTTCTCTCTCTCTCTCTTGCTCTCTCTCTCTCTCTCTCTGTCTCTCTCTCTCTCTATCTCTCTCTCTCTCTCTCTCTCTCTCATATACAGAACAGTCTCGGCGGGATGATCTGGGGTCTCTGAACTCGTGCTGATGTGTATAGCAGACCTCTGCCGTGTGAGGTCTAAAGCCGCCACTAAGAGAGGCAGGGAAATGCGAGACGTATCAGTGAGAAGAAAATGTCCACCCCCATTGAGGTGCTGTGCAAGGGCTACCCCTGTAAGTGACCCGGGGTAAAGGGGTATTAGTGTTTAATCCTGAACAGTGTCAGTTATGTTATCAGGCTGATACAGAATGTTAATCTGATATGAAGGTTATTGATGAGCTGTGTTCATTATTGGAGTATCAGCTTATTTTTTTAATAATTATAAAAGATTTCACAGAGAAACGATGATTTATAAATATTCTAACAGCCAGCAGAGGGAGCAGTTCAGGACTGTCTCCACATAAATGAAGAGTTTGAGGTATTCTGCGGGATGGGAGACTAAACCATGGACCAGATTTGTTCATGTTAAATCCATCAGCTTCATTTACAGGATCTATTCTGGTATTTTAGTGTCTTTTAATCATTTATTCTGCTTGTTTTTCCAGCCGAGTTCTCCACGTATCTGAATTTCTGTCGTTCGTTACGGTTCGACGATAAGCCGGATTATTCGTACTTGCGGCAACTCTTCAGGAACCTCTTCCACAGGCAGAAAGGATTCTCCCCTCGCGACTCGTGTTAGAAGCTGGAACATGCTCAAGTCGTGATAGCTGAACTCAGTTGATCAAAAATCTACATGGTGTGACTCACCTCAGCTGTATCGTGAGCGATGATCTGACCCACTTTAGATGTATTTAGATTAAGAACAAATCCAATTCCTGGCTGTGCTGCCTGCTCCCTATGTAGTGCACTAGGGAGCAGATAGCCATATGGGACTCAGCCGCAGTTTGGTGTTGAAGGCGGGGTGTGATGGTAGTGTTTATTAATGTAGAAGCGCTCCGTTCAGGGCGCAGCGAGACAGTGGATAGAAGGTGATGGGCGAAGAGGTGAAGAAGCGGGACAGTGGAGTAGATGCGGGGTCCCGGGGTCAGGGACACCCCCCCTCGGGCAAAGCCGGGTCAGAAAGCGGGCCTGAGCAATGACACCAGCCTGCCTCCCGGTGGCCCAGCAATCCAGGTAAAGGAGAAAAACGGTTTTGGTGGGTGTGTGTATGTCAGCGATGACCCTGTGCTTGTATTACTAGGTAACACGCCAGCGCGGGCGTCCGGAGGCGGGGACAGGAAGGTGAGCATGAGACTGCACACAGAGACCGTCCTGTCATCACAGGTATAAACACCGCAGCAACCCTGTAGGGTATCTGTATCTTCACACCTTCTCTCTTATTCCTGTTCATTCATCTCTCCCCCTCCAGCAGGTCAGCTGTCCCGAGCACCTGGGAAAGTGGCTGTCAACCACACACACAACAGGTAGAATACTGCACTTTTTACACACACACACACACACGACTCTGACTGGACCTGGGCTGTGTCCTTGGGTAACATCTGAGCGGTACTCCACACATTACTTGTAGTGTGCAGGTAAACGGATATACGTATAAAGGCCTGAGTGTGAGTCTCTAATCGTAATGGATTAAATCAGTGTTTGGAGTGAATTTGTCTCTAAACTGCCTCTGATGCCCGCAGGTTGTTGGCCTGACCCGGTGTAGTGTCTGTTTCTGCAGGGCTGCAGGACTCTTCTGCTCTCCAGATCGCCTGGAAGTTCTTCTGTTCTGTTTATTTTAACATAGTGCCCGACCAGTGCGGTGGGAGCTGGACTCACGTTGCCTCGTCTGGGATGAAGACCTCACCCCTCTGTTCCTGCCACCTCACTCATGCCCATCTTCCCCTCACTCCTGGGCGTCGTGCTTGTATTTGCTTATAGGCTGGGAGAGAAGCTGAACGTTGTTTTTAGTTGGGTTTTGAATGTAAGGGTTTGACTTTAGAGGTGGATCTGTTTGTACACTCCAGTTCAGAACGTTGGGTGCGCACAGACAAGCAGTGAATCGGACACGAGGCTGAAGGTCGTTGATCAGACTAAGGCTGCACAATATATAGTGTGTTAAAATGAATACTGGTATTTGTGTCCTGATTAGTCAGAGCTCCAGACTGGATTCAGTGGCGGTGCAGTGGATTGTTGTGGGCGACCTTCAAAGAGGCAATTCACCAATCCCCTGCAGAATTCAGGTGCAGTGGTAAATGGTCATTGAGAGTTGTTTGTGTGAAGCGCTCGGGGAGAGGGTCTTCCATTTGATGAATAATTCATCACTACGTCTGTATCCCTCCACCATAAATGGGGTTCATGTGGAATGTTGTTGATGGGAAAATGATGGAGAACTTGGAACAAATGCAGTTTTCATTCGGGACCACGTAACACCCTGCATGTGTCCCTCCGCCGTTTTAATGATCGTGATTTTACAAAGACATTTTAGATTCAGATCTTCATAGAACTCAAACAGTGTTTATTCATAAGCATCTGTGAGGCTTTTAAGTTCAGTCTGCTTCCTTTCACCGTCTGTATTTCTGACTCTGGGTGGACGTTTCATCAAGCCCACACTGAAGGACCATTAGCAGCAGCTTGCAATTAAGAACCATGTAAAAAGTCCGACTTTGTGGCGTCATAATCGCGTTTATCAACTGTCAGCCAGCAGTTTAGCTCCGCCCACTCATATACATTATAAAGGATGTTTTGCTTTTTGAAAGAGGGCAGCCAATGAGAACCTTTTCATGCATTACGCAGAAGCGTAAGTGGCTGTCTGTAGAAGTAATAAAATGAGAGAATTTTAAAATTGGTGCTTTTGGTGGTATTTTCCTTTAATATTGATATTAAAGTTAAAGAACTCCCAGTTCAGGGAGTTTAGGTGTGTATTGTGCAGCCGAGTCAGACTGCCAGCTCTGAGCTGAGAGAGGAGAGAGTGCGCGAGAGAGGAATAGATAGATTGTAAGTGAAGAGTAGATTGAAATGTCTTATCATGAGATGGACCAGGGCTGAGGTCAAAATGACCTGAGCTAACATTACTCTGGTACAGCAAAACTCACAAACCCTACTACCATCAGTCAGCCAATAGGTATGCTTCCACATTCTAGACATCTGATTGGCTATTATAAGCAAGCCAGTTTCCAAACATGGATTAGGTCTAGTCCTGCACTAAACGTTAAAAGGAAACTAATCCCTGTCTGGAGAACTAGCCCACAGACTTGACTATTTACTACGCCAAAATAATTTAGATTGTCACCAAGAAGTAAATGTTTGTTGTTGAATGTAAAATGTTTTATCCAGAAACATTTTATGCTCATAAATTATACTTTTACTGTTCTAAATCCAACTTTGCTGCAAGTGGTTGACAGTGCCATTCTGCTGTGTCTGTAGCTCCACCTCAGTTCACGAAGAGGTTTTCCCTCCTGTATTCTTATTCATGAAACACAGTCCGGTAGCGGTATTAAGATCAGCAGCAGTGTAGTTTACTGAAACTGTATCAGAAACACAGTCCGGTAGCGGTATTAAGATCAGCAATTGTAGTTACGAAACCTTATCAGAAACACAGTCCGGTGGCGGTATTAAAGATGCGGCAGCAGTGTAGTTGCTGAGCTGTATCAGAAACGCAGTCCGTAGCGGTATTAAAGATGCGGCGGCAGTGTAGTTACTGAAACTGTATCAGAAACACAGTCCGGTGCCGGTATTAAAGATCGGCAGCAGTGTAGTTACTGAAACTGTATCAGAAACACAGTCCGGTAGCCGGTATTAAAGATCTGCAGCAGTGTAGTTACTGAAACTGTATCAGAAACGCGCAGTCGGTGGCGGTGTTGAGATCGGTAACGGTGTAGTTACTGAAACTGTATCAGAAACACAGTCCGGTGGCGGTATTAGATCCCAGCAACGGTGTAGTTGCGCAGAACTGTATCAGAAACGCAGTCGGTAGCGGTAAAGATCAGCAGCAGTGTGGTTACTGAAACTGTATCAGAAACACAGTCGGTGGCGGTGTAAAGATCAGTAACAGTGTAGTTACTGAAACTGTATCAGAAACACAGTCCGGTAGCGGTATTAGAACCAGCAGCAGTGTGGTGCTGAAACTGTATCAGAAACACAGTCCATTGGCGGTATTAAAGATCAGCAACAGTGTAGTTACTGAAACTGTATCAGAAACACAGTCCGGTAGCGGTATTAAAGATCAGCAGTGTAGTTACTGAAACTGTATCAGAAACACAGTCCGGTAGCCGGTATTAAAGATCAGTAACAGTGTAGTTGCTGAAACTGTATCAAACGCAGTCCGGTGGCGGTATTAGAAGCATCAGCAGTGTAGTTACTGTGAAACTGTATCGAAACACCAGTCCGGTGGCGGTGTGTTAAAGATCCAGTAACAGTGTAGTGCTGAAACTGTATCAGAAACACAGTCCGTGGCGGTATTAAGATCGGCGGCAGTGTAGTTGCTGAAACTGTATCAGAAACACAGTCGGTAGCGGTAAAGATCAGCAGTGTAGTTACTGAAACTGTATCAGAAACACGATCCGGTGGCGGTATTAAAAATCGGCAGCAGTGTAGTTACTGAAACTGTATGAGAAACACGATCCGGTAGCGGTATTAAGATCAGCAGCAGTGTAGTTACTGAAACTGTATCAAACACAGTCCGGTAGCGGTAGTAAGATCAGTAACAGTGTTAGTTACTGAAACTGTATCAGAAACACAGTCGGTACTTGGTGTAGGAGTCGGCAGTGTAGTTACTGAAACTGTATCAGTACCAGTCCGGTAGCGGTATTAAAGATCAGTAAGGTGTAGTTACTGAAACTGTATCAGAAACACAGTCCGGTGGCGGTGTTAAAGATCAGTAGCAGTGTAGTTACTGAAACTGTATCAGAAACGGTGGTGGCGGTATTAAAGATCGGCAGCAGTGTAGTTTACTGAAACTGCTCCAGAAACACGATCCGGTAGCGGTATTAAAGATCAGTAACGGTGTAGTTACTGAAACTGTATCAGAAACACAGTCGAGTAGCGGTATTAAAGATCAGCAGTGTAGTTACTGAAACTGTATCAGAAACACAGTCGGTGGCAGTGTTAAGATCAGTAACAGTGTAGTTGCTGAAACTGTATCAAACACAGTCCGGTGGCGGTATTAAGATCAGCAGTGTAGTTACTGCACAGAGTGCTGACTGTGGGCTTGTTATTAAACAGTGTAAGCAGTGCAGTGTGGCTGAGGAATGTGTAGATTAAGATGCTGGTTAGAGGATGTTCCTGAATGATGCAGCCCTGGGTGAGCAGTCTTACAGTGTGTTTGGTCTAAGCTTGTGTTTCAGGGACAGAGCTGTCAAAACCAGAGTTTAGAAACCCTTCATTTTCTTTTTCACCTCTTTTTAAATGTCTTTCTGTTCTGTGTTAGGAGGACGTCTAATTTACACAGTGTCAGAGTGGCTGCAGGAGCTCCCCCGACTCTACTGCTTTGATACACACATCATGCATAACATTCTGCGTCCAGGTGGTCAGTTATACGCGGAGCTCCTACTCAAGTCTCAGCAGCTCTGTAAGAACTCCTGTTTTACAGTGTTTTATCTTCATTGGCCTCATTACTAGCACAGCCTGATTGATACATCAGTGATCACAGTATATGGGCTGATGTTATCACCAGCACTTTTAACAGCATTGGCAGAAATTAGGGACTGTTAGTCTCCGCATTGCCAAGTTGGAAACTTGTGATCTCCTGATGGTGGGAAAAACCTTCTGCCTCAGGATCTCCAGAATATTTAACCATATTGACATGAATCATACACTAAATCTGAACATGACCCCTTAAACCCCGTAGCCTCTTTATGTAAGCCCACCCTGCGGGACTCCACACAGTCTGCAGATCTAAATGGCTACACCGTGATTCTCCCTTCAGGATTACTAACTGAATCGTTCGGGTTTAAAGTCACACACCTCATCTTTTCTGTCATGGTAACGTATCACCAAAATCACCTTTATGTGAACAACAATAAGAGGTCATCAGCGTTTACAACGTGCAAAGAGAGCCGGCAGTAAGAAAACACTGCAGTACAAAATTAAATATATCAGCTGATGTTCTTGGTTATCTGAAGTATCAGCAGCAAAACCCTTCATGTCGGTGGGCATAACTGCCACGTCACACCGAATCGATCACGATTAACCAGTAGGGTTGTCTCCTCCTGGGTATGTGACCACCCATGTTCTTCACAACAACCCAAGGTCACCTGGTATTTACATTGCAATTTTTTACTGTATTTTTTATTGGATATTTGGTGAGGAAGGGGTGGGGCTTCTTTAATGTTTTTTTAACCCGCACTGTAAATACTGTTAGGTGTGTGTGTGTGTGTGTGTGTGTGTGTGTGTGTGTGTGTGTGTTGGGGCCAGACTGTTGTCAGGTGATGCAGAAAAAATGCAAACTGAAGTAATCAGAGTTAAAAATAATTCAGACAGTACAGTGTACTGGACTGGGGGGACGAGACACTACACCACTGACTGGGTTGTGTGTGTGTGTGTGTGTGTGTGTGTGTGTGTGTGTGTGAGAGAGAGATTTCAGGCCCAATTTTATATTGTGCTTAGCAACTGTGTGGTAAGGTATTAATATGTGTGTCTGATGGTACATTTTGTGTGTGTATGTTACACTCCAGTTCCCCACCTCTCACACATTGTTGATTAATGGTAATGATGTCATTGGAATCACACTGACTCACAGTGTTATCAGTCCACTTTCAGAGGTGTGTGTGGGAGAGAGAGACTCTAGGTGTGTAGTAGGGTGGGGTTATGGGTGGGGGGTGTTGTATTGTGTACAGTTCTTTAACACGTTCACTTTATTTACGACAGTATTTGTGTATATTTTATGAGGTAGTAAAATAAACAGCTTCCTCACAGGCTTTTTTCTGACACTGTGTGTTACTTTATACAACTGTCTATCCATTCATCTTATGCAGACTCTGATGTGGTGAACACTGTAGTTAAATTACTTGGCCAAATGTATGTGGACACCTGACTGTCACACTCACCCCCTAGCACATATGATGCTCTCATCACTAGGAGGGTAAAGACAAGCATGTGACACCAGCCACCACTTCACTGCTGGGCTGCCGACTCGCTTGGAGAAAGCTGCAGCTCCGATACGATGATTAACAGACGCCTGTGCTGACCAGCATTGCACTGACTCCAGCTGTCGATGGCAAGTATAACAAGGTGGCCCACAAAGGTGTCCACTGCGACCACTGGAGTGAAGATAAAAATAAAATAAAGAAGCAATAAATAGAAAATAGTGTTACTGTCTCATAAGGCCTAATATCTCAGAAACAACATCTTTACAACAAAAGGGAAAACCTTTCAGTGAAAGTCTGATTAAATAGATTTTATTTCTATTGGTTATTATGACCAGCTCCTCGTTTCTCCTCTCTGTCCACTCTATCAGATCCTCTGATCACACAGGAGCTCTTTGTAGTTCCTATAATTCCAGACTGTAGATGTATTTCTCTGCAGACTTTATTCTCCCTCCTTTCACTGATCTTCAATGATCAGGACCCCACAGGACCACCACAGAGCAGATATGATGTGGTGGTGGGTCATTCTCAACTTTTCTGATCCCACACACTGACATGGTGGTGGTGTGTTGGTGTGTGTTGCTGGTGCAGTGGATCAGACACAGCAGTGCTGCTGGAGTGTTTAAACACTGTGTCCACTCCTGTCCCTCTATTAGACACTCCTACCGAGTGTCTCCACCTTCATAGATGTAAAGTCAGAGACAAGCTCATCTGTTTCTGCACAGTTTGTGTTAATGGTCATCCTCCTAGTCCTTCATCAGTGCTCACAGGGCGCTGTCGGCTGGACATTTCTGGTTGGAGGACTATTATTATTATTTGTTATTATTTATTGATGTTTAGTATCATTACTGTAATTATTATGAATAATATTATTTATATTTAATATTATTGTTATTGTTGTTATTATTGTTGTTGTTGTTGTTGTTGTTCCTGAAAGTGACGTGGCGCCGAACTCTGTTACGTCAGCTCACCGCGGCTGTGGTGCGCAGTGCGCATGCGCGAAGCTGAAACGAAGCGGAGTGTTTGATCTGATTCTTTCAACGCGAATCCGGATTAATCTTCACCTCCTTCTGCCTGAGCGGAGGAGGACTACTACTGAGAGAGACAGAGACCCAGAGACAGAGACAGAGGGCAGAGACAGAGACAGAGAGAGACAGAGAGAGAGAGAGAGAGACGGCTGACTGGCTCAGAGGAGAGAGACGCTGAGCTGAGTTGAGTTGAGTTGAGCTGAGCTGAGGAGAGGAGCTGAGGAGAGCTGGGCTGAGAGCTTTAGGGAAACGGTCCTGTTTGGTACTGAGGGTAAATGGTGGACAGAGGACTGCACTGGCCCATCCTGCCGCAGAGAGGTGGGGATCTGGATCTCAACTTCTTTCTGTTCCAGTTCATCCGTTTGTTCTGACTCATTTATCGTTCCACCTTAAACGGTGGTGCAGTCCCATTCTTGTGCCTCAGGCAGCACCACTGTAACTGCTGCACCATTTAAGGTGGAACGGAGAAGAAATCCAAACTGGTGAATAAGAGACCAGTTTAATTCTGTTTATTAGGAACGCGCGTGTGTGTGTGTGTGTGTGTGTGTGTGTGTAAAATGCACTGTGTTACTGTGTTAGTGATCTGGGTGAGTGTGTATGACCTATTAGCTCCTCATCATCATCATCATCATCCCATCATCATCAACATCAGCCTCATTTTATCACATAATAACTTCTATGTTGTTTACATGTTCATATTCTCATCGTCCCGTCCCCACTAAGCCAGGAAAACACACAGACTCACACGGTTCCTTTTGGTGCAGAGGAGGCAGATCAGCAGAATGGATGTCAGTCGAAACCTCTACCAGGTTCAAATTCAAATATTTGCTCCAGATGACATTTCTTTGTTCAGTTCTCTCTGGGTTAGAATAGCCAGACCTTATTGATAATTCAGAGACATTTTTATTCAACAGTTTTTGGGCTAAAAAGCCTTTATTTTGTAATTTAGATACAGGCTTCCAGGCCTGTTGTGTAATTTAAAGTCTAACCAGGCACATTTTGTAGTTTTGGAGACGGGGAGGCGGGTGATTGGTAGTTTTGGAGGCTGGTGATAGGTAGTTTGGGCGGGAGGGTGATTGGTAGTTTGGAGACGGGGAGGCGGGTGATTGGTAGTTTGGAGACGGGGAGGCGGGTGATTGGTAGTTTGGAGGCGGGCGATTGGTAGTTTGGAGGCGGGCGATTGGTAGTTTGGAGGCGGGCGATTGGTAGTTTGGGGCCCGGGCGGGCAGTAGTTTCAGGCCCAGTGACGGTGAGTTTTGGAGGCGAGCGGGCGGTAGTGGAGGCGGCGACGGTAGTTTGGGGCAGGGGCGGGTGATTGGTAGTTTGAGGCGGGTGATTGGTAGTTTGGGCGGGAGCGGGGCGAGCGGTAGTTTGGAGACGGGGAGGCGGGTGATTGGTAGTTTGGAGGCGGGTGATTGGTAGTTTGGAGGCGGGTGATTGGTAGTTTGGAGGCGGGTGATTGGTAGTTTGGAGGCTGGTGATTGGTAGTTTGGAGGCGGGTGATTGGTAGTTTGGAGATGAGGAAAAGGTCTGGAATATAACTGCTGTGTGCTGTCCACTCGTGTTTTTGTTTGAGGATTAGGGTCAGAAACGGTCAGTGTCTCGTCACTCAACACAACAGCTGATCTGAGTACAGATGAACTGTGTGGCTGTGAATTTGACGGTAGCGGGAGATGATGGGTGCTGTGCTAAATGATCTAGAACACATTGTAGTGACACTGTTATTCCAGCACGCATGACTCACCTCAGTGATGACCAGAACTTCATGTCCAGTTAAGCCGGACTGTTGTCTAAACCTGAAAGCGCTGCTGGATGACTGTCTGTGTTAAAAAGCATAACTATTCTTTCTATTTCACAGGAATACTGTGTACTCAGGAATGATGAATGTGCAGATGCAGAATTCCACGTTATTAGAGATGTTGGTTGGATTTTCAGATGGAATTCTCAGACTTGGATCAGATGTTGGTTCGATTCAGGCTGAATGTTGCCCAGCGTGGCTCGGATTAGAATTGACTCAGGCGTCAAATTTGGATGGAAATGTTTTCGAGATGGAGTCGTCTTGGGCTCGGCTCAGTTTGGGATGGAAGTGTCCTGGTCTTGGCTTGGACTTGGACAGGATCCGGGTCAATTTTACATGAAATTCGTGGCCATTCGAATTGTATGTGGGATTATGTTATTAGTGCATTGACACGTTTGCTCGTGGAGGTGTATGACGCTCTTTGATGTGTGGTGCAGTTGTTCGGATAATCGTGTCAGGCTGATCTCTGATGCGGTTTGCTTTGTCTGGGCCGGGTTGTTATGGCAACAGTCAGCCTGATCCCTCCTCCTGTCTGTTCCGATATGCTCCAGAGACAGAAAAAGCGGTTTAGTAATCTAGAAGATGCTGCCATGTTACTGTATCTGTACACACACACACACACACACACACACACACTGACAATGTAAGTGTAAATCCTGACTCAGCAGAGTGTTATAGAGAGAGGTGACCTCTGAACTCTGTGTGTTTACAGTGTAGGATCGGTCACTGAGCTGGGAGATGATGTCACTGCATGACTGTTAGTCAGGAGGAGTCGACGTTTTCAGCCAATCACCTGTTAAAGTCTGACTACTTTCAGGCCTGTTTCTGGCCGTTTACAGGTGTAATCAGTCCTGACCCAATAGCAGTGTGTGGAGTGTGTGGAGTGTGTGGAGTGTGTGTAGGTGTGCGTGTGTGTAGAGTGTATACTGTGTGCTGGAGTGTCATTATGATGCTGATCTGTCCAGAGATTACAGCAAAACTCTCTAGCTGACAGAATGCAGCCAGTGTGGAGCTTGAACACACACACACACTACCTACCCCACACACACACACACACACATATATTAAGCTAATGATCACAGCGTCCTGTGGGCGCGTCCCTGTGAGCACTGATGAAGAAGGACTAGAGGTGACCAGCACAAACTGTGCAGAAACAGATGAGCTTCTGTCTCTGACTTTACATCTACAAGGTGGAGACACTCGGTAGGAGCTTCTGATAGAGTGGACAGTGAGTCCTTTTATTTTCTAATCACTGATTGGTTCTTTCTTCTAGATGAGGCAGCTGTGGAGGCGGGACTTAGGGAACAGCTCTGCAGTTGGCATGGTGCCAAGCCCATCTACAGTGGCCCCAAAGGGTCAGAACAGGTCATGGGTTACTGAGGCTCCACTGGTGAACCCAGATGAACCCATTTTCCTGATGACCTCTGCAGCTCAGACCATCTCAGGATTGTTCGTCTGGACTGCTCTGCTGCTCACCTGCCACCAGGTACAAAACGCACACTTGAAACTGGTTCTAACTGTATCTTACATTACAGTGTTTATGGTAAGTACCACGCAGTATGTCTTCCACACCTTCATGTCCAGTTAGGGACAGAGGAGCAGAGGGCTGAGTGCTGGGCCCTGAAACTGAAAGCAGGGGTGCAAGCTGGTCTGGGGAGGGTCAGATACTAGATGGAGTCTGTTGAACAAATGGAGGTAATGAAGGTAATTGAGTGTTTTCCTCCAGGCGTACTTGCACGGACTCCTTAAAACCTGGGATGGTTTGGAGAACCTTCTAGATTCCACCCACATTTTGTTGTAGCTTGCGTTCCATTTTTTCCTGTACTGGTCTTTGCTCTCCCTGATTTTCCTTCGCAGTTCCTTCTGTACCCTCCTCATATCCTCTTTATTTCTAAACACCACCTCCTTTCTTCCAGCAGGGCTTTCAGAGCCGGGGTAGTCCTGGGCTTGTTGATACAGTGTCCTCCACACAGAAATATACATCGTCTGTAATGCAATTAGTGACAACATTCCTCTCGGTGTGAGTCATGGAGAATCTCTCACTCAAAGCAGTGCCTCAAACACCCCATTGGACCAACTTCTCACCGGTCTTGTACTGACAGGACATCTGTGAACAATGGGTTTGTGATCCAACTTGCCCAAGGCTGCTGTTATATGCGTCCTTGGTGTTTTCATAAACAGGTCCAGTGTTTCATTGTCTCTTATATTGCAAGTCACGTACTTCTTGAAGTTGGGGTGTGTGGAGGACAGGGAAGCATGGTTGAAATCCCCAGAGATGAGAATGAGAGCCTGTGGATGCTGGGACTGGAGTCTGCTCTTGACTGAGTGGATGACGTCACATGCCATGAGTAATGGTTACTGCGATAACGCCCAGGGAAATTCGATAGTACTTTACCGTGATTACATCATTATGGTGATGTTCACAGTCCAGTCCTCATTACTGCTTAAAGTGCCTAAAATTAGAATCAGGTGATTGAATACAGTTAGAGAGGACTTTGGAGGAGCCTGTCTTACTTGAACCTCAAACATTAGTTTGCTCTTGATTGTTGAATAGCAGCTGTGAACATGGTGGTGGAAGTGTGATGGTTTGGAGCTGCTCTGCTGCAGCAGGGTGTGGAGATCTCTCCATCATAGGGAAACCACTATGAGATCTTTATTGTATCAGAGGGTTTGAGGAGAGCGAGGCGTCTGTAGGGCTGGCGCTGGAACATCACAGAGCTGAAAGAATTCGCATGGAGGAGTGGGAACGTCGTTCTTCAGTCGATGTCAGAGACGGTCATCTAATTGACATTTCTTCAGATGTTTCTTCAGTTGTATGTGTTTAGTTATATCATCTCTCAGTACTGATTACAAGCGAGATCAAAGCCCGCGTGCCGGTGTTCTTAGCTTTTGCGTGACTGTATTTTATAGTTGTAATTGCAGTTGCGCGGCTGTGTGTTCGTTAGATTGATGAATAATACAGTACTGATTATCTACACCTCAGTCAGACGGAACAGCTGGCAGACGTGTGTGTGAATACACACTTCCTTCATGAGTGCATTCGACCTCTTCTGTTTGTATTGTGTTGGCCATTATGAAACACACACACACACACACACACACACACACACACACACACAGCTTTCATGTACACTGATGCTGTTCCGAAGAGTTAGGATGAGCAGATTACTTTTGCTTGGCAGGTGTGACATCAGAGTATGAAGATGGTTGCTTAGCAGCATCACTCTCCTCACTGTGTTAGTGTTTGCTCTTTAGCAGGTGTGTGTGTGTGTGTGTGTATGTGTGTGTGTGTGTGTGTGTGTGTGTGTGTGTGTGTGTGTGTGTGTGTGTGTGTGTGTAAGGTGATATAGTGTTATGCAATCAGACGGATAAGCTTCTGTTGAAAAACAACTGTAATAGGAATAAAGAGACTTGTTGATGCCCCTGTACACACGCACACAAACACACACACACACACACACACACACACACACACACACACACACACACACACACACAGAGTACTGAATGTGTATTTTGTTCTGAGACTGATTCAGTCTGAATATCTTATATTAAGATTAAGTGTTAAGGGGCCAATGACATCATAGCCACACCTCCACATTCCTTATAGGAGGGGCTTATGCTGATTTTTTTTTTTTCACTCACAGGGTTCAAATCACAGATTCCTGAAACCTGATGTTTCTAATAAATACATCAATAAATGAAATTATAAATGTTATTTATTACATAACTTAGCCTTGAAAATCTAATCAGTATAAAAAGTTTTGTTGATTTTTTTTGTATTTTTTGCTCAAAAACACAAAATCAGAGTTCAGAGCTGTGAACCGTTTTATAGTTATATAAAGAAATGTTTACACTGACATGAAGAGCAGGTTCAGATTTGTGTTGTGTGACGTCTCCTCATCGTAAGGTTGACGCTTCATTATTGAGCAGCAGGATCAGATCACTGTTCAGTAGTTTATGTCTTCTTTCAGCTACTGGGACACAGCATTTGTGATGTTTTCGGGTTTAATGTTTGGCTCCTCCTGCAGATCTACATGCACCTGCGCTACTACAGCTCTCCGAATGAACAGAGACACATCGTCCGCATCCTCTTCATCGTCCCCATCTACGCCTTCGACTCCTGGCTCAGTCTGCTCTTCTTCACCAACGAGGAGTTCTACGTGTACTCCGACACTGTCAGAGACTGCTACGAAGGTAACGTTCACTCACCGAGTGTGCAAGTGAGTGCAACAGATGGTCCTCTTTGTCCTCCTGTCCTGGTGATGGCACTGTTTGTAGCATTCAGTCTCCTAGCAACAGTATGCAAACGAGCACAACCGGGACAATGAATAGAAGTCTGTATATATCATTTTCAGACGCTCCTATTTGAATTATTTCATCATTCGTCAGGAGGAAAGGGGTGGTTGTCTGGAGGATTGTTATTGTCCCAAGTCCCCCTCCAGATGGAGCCCTGGTCACAGGGACACTGCAGTAAGTACGGCTGGGGTCCAGTTCTTGATATTCACTCTGCATTGATCAGGGTGATGCTTAACCATGTTGATGTTCTGTGTTCAGGGGACAGAGCGAGCTCGTAAATAACTGCCGCCTGCTGACTGTGGTGGTCTTTATGGGGGTTCCTGCAGTGCCGATGCTGTTTATCTGCACTGTGTGGACTGAGGTGAGGAATCCAGCAGAGAGAGGGGTACTGTAGAGTAACTGGACCTCGCGATTCTGCTGAATGAATAGAGTATAAATAAAAATATGCATGTTTTTGATCAGAACATGGACAGAATCATGCAGATATGTAAATACTGTGAGTCCCATTTAAGGTGCGGACTGGGTTGAAGTATGATCTCCTGAAATGGACAGTATCTGGGACGTGTGACTCTCCCTTTACATTGGTCAATAACCTAACTTCATCCCCTGGCAGCCCGGCCGAGGGGTCTAAAGGGTGAAGATGATTGGT
>CM067505.1:536219-583719 GCA_034509495.1 Acestrorhynchus altus
AATCAGTAAGAGACAATCAGGTGTGAGTGGGCGTGGCCTGTTTTATTTAAAGAACAGGGATCTATGAAGTCTGATCTTCACATGTTTGTGAGTGGATCATGAACAAGGATATTTCTGAGGAGCTCAGAAGAAGAGTTGTTGATGTTCATCAGGCTGGAAAAGTTTACAAAACCTTCTCTAAAAAGTCTGGACTCCCGATCCAGACCTAAATGGTCTCATATTTTTGTCTCATTAATTTGATTTTAGTTCTTCGTATCTACTGTAAGGACTTCATCTGTGTTTATGTATTAATGGTGCCTGTGGCCGTTTATAAATCTCTCTCTCTCTCTCTCTCTCTCTCTCTCAGGACGCTGTGTGATGAAGAGCATCTCTAGCAGTCTAAAGGAGACGATGAACCCAGGGGACATGGTGCAGGACGCCATCCATAACTTCTCCCCTGCATATCAGCAGTACACACAACAGAGCACGCTGGAGCAGCCAGGGGGCGCTATAACATGCAGCCTGAGCTGCAGCTCCACACGGGACAATGAGAAAACCCTGTTGCTCATGGCTCTGCTGATGAGTTCTGAGGCGGGAGGGCTTTGCTTCAAACTGCGACCATGTGCCTGCTTTAGAGACACCACGGTGTACAATGCTCCAGACAGCCCTTATTTAAATGACTGACGTTCTTTAGGATGCACTTATTTCTGACATAAACATTCACTCTGGTCTCAGTGGCCACCTCAAACACATTTTCACTGCTGTTTCTCAGCCAGAAGATGAAGATTCATGATCACGTTAATGAGTTCATATGGTATGTAGTCTGAGCTGTTCAACACAATGAGGTAAGGTTTATGACTGAAACCTCTCTTATGTGGATCTGTGTAAGAGAGAAAGGTGATATCACCAGACAAGTGTAATATTAAAAAGTATCAGTATTTACACCCCCTCAAACACACACACACACACACACACACACACACACACTCTCTTTACTGGAATTAAATCTCGATATATCAATATTTACTGTACATTTCCCAGCTCTAGTACATTTTTTATACGGAGGTCCAAAGATGTGATGGTGCTTGAATTCCTCTCTAATTTACTGCATCGTCATTAAAAATGATGTCAGTGTAACGAACAGCGTAAATCAGAAGTTTCCAGATGTTTTCCTTTGAAGAAAGTCTGCACAGTCTGCACAGACTGTCGTGAACCAATCAGAGCCACCTAAGACTCGTCTGAACACGAGCTACAGTGGAAGAGATCCGACTCGCCACACCTCTGATCTTCACCCGTTCGTTTCTGTTTTTCAGTTTCTCCAGAGTTTGTCGGTGCTGTACATCTGAGAGAGTGAGACTCTGATCCAGACAACAAAGCAAATAAGGACCTGTGCTCATTCAACAATAATCTCCACAGCAATGTTTCAGCGTCTAATGTGGGCCTTTTTACATTCGAGGATATTTGCTGCAACAAACTAATTGTCTCTTCATTTCAAGGAAAAGAACACTGAAGGATCAGCGTCTGGATACTTTTGGACACATGAATATATGTGATCAACCATAATATTAGAGGACCACCTCCTTGTTTCTACCTGTCCCACTCCTGTCAGCTCCTCTGATCACACAGGAGCTCTTTGTGTGGATTTCTATTATTCAGACCCATGGATTCATCTGTTTCTCTGCAGACTTTATTCTCCTCCTTTCACCTGATCTTCAATGATCAGGACCCCTGAGACCACCACAGAGCAGATATGATGTGGGTGTGGGTCATTCTCAGCCTGCAGTCACACTGACATGGTGGTGGTGTGTTAGTGTGTGTTGCTGGTACGAGTGGATCAGACGCAGCAGTGCTGCTGGAGTGTTTAAACTCTGTGTCCACTCACTGTCCACTCTATCAGACACTCCTACCGAGTGTCTCCACCTTGTAGATGTAAAGTCAGAGACAGAAGCTCATCTGTTTCTGCAGTTTGTCTTGGTCGTCCTTCATCAGTGCTCACAGGACGCTGTCAGTTGGACATTTCTGGTTGGTGGACTGTTCTCGGTCCAGCAGTGACACTGAGGGGTTTAAACACTCCAGCAGCTCTGCTGTGTCTGATCCACTCAGAGCAGCACCATGTCAGTGTGACTGTAGTGGTGAGAAGTTATGATCGCTGTATATTTTTTTACACGCAGGTCCAAAAATACCCAAAGAGCTTCATACACTTTATTCCTTTTTTATTTTGCAACAGTGAATTCAGCTTTACTGTCTCTCGTCTCTCTCTCCGCCAAACAAACTGGACCCTGCACTGTCCTGCTCCGGGCGTTAGGACCCTCCGGGAGCTTCAGTCACTCAGTCTGTTACAGCGTCTTATTTAATAAACCTGAATGTGTTCTAGATACAAGTCTTATGCTGTGGGCCGGAAAACTCCCCTCCTGTGTAGTTCAGTTCAGACTAATCCACCCTGAACCCGAAACCAGTCCATCAACAAAGACGTCTTTGGATTTATACTGGTGATCTATACTGGTGAGCTGAGGCCACCGTTGGGTATGACGCTGTATATGCTGGAGCATCACACCTTCTCAGACCTCAGGCGTGTTTCAGACTGCATGTACCGTATCGCTGTGGAAGTGCGAGGTGTGTTGACGGGGCTGAATGAAGAGCACACGTACCTTCTGCTACAAATGACATAATTAATACATCAACCAAACATGAGGAGGGTTTTCCAGCTTCAGACAGTAAAAATTCCTCTGGAACCTGGAAAACCTACCTCTCGTTGTTGCTCAGTTTTCTCGGGGTGCGTGAAACCTGGGAAGTCTCGCAGCAGCTGCTTTTAAACATGGATCTACTGCACTTAACAACCATCAGGTGCTGTGGGGTCCATACACACCCAGACCTACATGTTCAGGGGCATCAACTTCAGTTTGGTTTGTAATTTTGATCGAAGGAGAAACGTTTCCTCTAAGTTCTGCGTTCCTGCATAATTCAGTGAAATTGTGCTTCGCTGTAGAGAAACCGACTGACTGATGGATGCGGGCGCCAGTCGCCATGACAACACACACAGCCATTTACTATCCAGACGCACCAGTGAAGCTGCACAAGTCTTTTCATTTCTATATGGAATGTTTATGATGATAAGATGGTGGAGAATGTGGGAATATCGCGTGTGGATCCCTTCACCTTTTTAATGATATGGGATTTTAAAAACCCATTTTAGAGCCAGAATCTGATCAGAACTCTGCTGAAACAGTGAGTCGGGTATCAGCCAATGTTTCTTAGATGTTCTCTTCCATTCACCACCACTGTCAGTCATTCTGACTGAGAACATGGAACGAATGGAAGCTGAGGCTTTAAACCACAGATTATTCCACAAGTCTTCATTTCCTGTTTCAGGCTTAATGTTCAGAAACTCCAGGATCCAGATGTGGTCCTGATGCTTCTCATTCTGACGGAGCAGAACAGCTTCATATTTAAATGCCAAAAGCAGTTGATGTGCTTTCATCGTTTACAGGTCGGTCCCGGACTGTGTTCTCCTCTCTGAAGAGGACTAGGCTTAATCTCTGTCTGAGGAACCGACCTTGTATAGATTATATGATCCTAAAGTTTTGAGTTTGGTCTCCTTTGTTCCTCGTTTCTGTTAATGCAGCTCAGTTTCAGGAGGAACAGGAAGGTGTACATAGCCGAGAGGAGATGTTTAGTCTTGGATTAAGGTGCCTCGTTTTGTACTGTAAGTCTTCTAAACATGGCTTTCATACGTTCTGTCTGTGTTTATGTTCTGTACAGAGCTCCACTCTTCTTCTGTGTTTGTGGAATAAAGAGATTTAAGATGATTAGAACATTGTGTGTTCCTTACTGGACTGTGTTCTCCTTACTGGACAGTGTGTTCCTTACTGGACTGTGTTCTCCTTACTGGACAGTGTGTGTTCCTTACTGGACAGTGTGTGTTCCTTACTGGACAGTGTGTGTTCCTTACTGGACAGTGTGTTCGTTACCGGACTGTGTGTGTTCCTTACTGGACAGTGTGTATTCCTTACTGGACAGTGTGTGTTCGTTACTGGACAGTGTGTGTTCCTTACTGGACAGTGTGTGTTCCTTACTGGACAGTGTGTGTTCCTTACTGGACAGTGTGTGTTCCTTACTGGACAGTGTGTGTTCCTTACTGGACAGTGTGTGTTCCTTACTGGACAGTGTGTGTTCCTTACTGGACAGTGTGTGTTCCTTACTGGACAGTGTGTGTTCCTTACTGGACAGTGTGTGTTCCTTACTGGACAGTGTGTGTTCCTTACTGGACAGTGTGTGTTCCTTACTGGACAGTGTGTGTTCCTTACTGGACAGTGTGTGTTCCTTACTGGACAGTGTGTGTTCCTTACTGGACAGTGTGTGTTCCTTACTGGACAGTGTGTGTTCCTTACTGGACAGTGTGTGTTCCTTACTGGACAGTGTGTGTTCCTTACTGGACTGTGTTCTCCTTACTGGACAGTGTGTGTTCGTTACTGGACTGTGTGTTCCTTACTGGACAGTGTGTGTTCCTTACTGGACAGTGTGTGTTCCTTACTGGACAGTGTGTGTTCCTTACTGGACTGTGTTCTCCTTACTGGACAGTGTGTGTTCGTTACTGGACTGTGTGTTCCTTACTGGACAGTGTGTGTTCCTTACTGGACAGTGTGTGTTCCTTACTGGACTGTGTTCTCCTTACTGGACAGTGTGTGTTCGTTACTGGAGTGTGTGTTCCTTACTGGACAGTGTGTGTTCCTTACTGGACAGTGTGTGTTCCTTACTGGACTGTGTTCTCCTTACTGGACAGTGTGTGTTCGTTACTGGACTGTGTGTTCCTTACTGGACAGTGTGTGTTCCTTACTGGACAGTGTGTGTTCCTTACTGGACTGTGTTCTCCTTACTGGACAGTGTGTGTTCGTTACTGGACTGTGTGTGTTCCTTACTGGACTGTGTGTTCCTTACTGGACAGTGTGTGTTCCTTACTGGACTGTGTGTTCCTTACTGGACAGTGTGTGTTTGTTACTGGACAGTGTGTGATGTGTGAATGTGACCATACTTACAAAGTGCCAGTTTATGTGGTCAGTCATTGAGACAAGTCCAGCTCATTTTAAAGGTGTATGTTTGTAAAAGTGTTTTAACACATTTAACTTTAATAGAAGGTCGTTTCTTACTGGTAACCAGTTCTGAACCCACTGGGATTTCGATTGTGACGTTTTATTGGGATTTTAATGACGTCATTAAGGAAGGGCACTAATAAGCTGCTCAGTTCATAGAACAGATTCAGTTGTTTGAACAACGATCATCTCTGTTCCAGTTGCTCGTTTTAGTCGTCGACACTAAACACAATCGATGACCTGATGTTGTTTAATGAATAAAAACAATGATCATTAAAAATGATTTCATTAATTTAATTAAAAATATACCTGTTAAACTGTCACAGGTTCATTAATTGTATTAAGGTCTCAACATACCATGTAACAATCAACTGAAAAGATAAATCCTGCACTTAAACCACTGCGATTATACAGAAGCCTCATCCCTTTCTCAACTCCACCTCAAACATCTCACACCTCACACTGCTCCACCTCAAACATCTCACACCTCACACTGCTCCACCACAAACATCTCACACCTCACACTGCTCCACCTCACACTGCTCTACCTCACTTAACATCAGCTCATAACACAATCTGTTTTCTTTCAGAGCCCTGCTGAAAACACACTCCTAAACACACCCATTAACACTGTTTTGTTTTACTTCTTGTCAATCAGTGACAGTATATTGTTCGTTTGGTCTCGTCTGAGCACTATAAACACATTTTTAATCATTTTTCTGCTTCTTAAAAACAACATTAACCAATCGATCTACAATTCTGCCTGGTATCGTTCGTTCTGACTCTACTTTTCTGCAGCCTTCTTCAAATCCTTCTTTTTTCGCTTCTTTAACTTTTTCATCCAGTTTGGTGATAAATTCCTTCTCAGCTTGTTGTCTTGCACTGAGTTCAGTCTGGATCCTCAGGTTCTCCAGCTCATTGTTGTGAGTCTCTTTAATGAAGTCGAGGTTTCTCTTTTCAGCTTCACACTGTATTCTCTCCTCTTCCTCTCTCTGTTTTAGAAACTCATCCTGCCGTCTCTGCAGCTGCTCTTCCAGTTCCCTTCTGTGCTCTTCATCTCTTTCTCTTCTTTCTTTCTCCTCTCTCTCTTGTTCTTTCATTTGTTCTTCCATCTTTCTTATCTTTTCATTCGCTTCATTCTCTATTCTCTTCTTCTCTTGTTCTTCTTTCTCTTTCATCTCCTTTTCTTTTAAATCTCTCTGTTGTTTTTCCCATTCATACTGTTTTTGCTTTCTGATCTGCTGTAAAGCCCACTCTTTTTCCTTAGATTCAATTTGTCTTCTCCACTCATTCTGCTCTTCTTCTCTCCTCTTCTGCTCCTCCTTTTTCTTCTTCTCCCACTCTTTCTGCTGAGTGACGTGCAGCTTTCGTAGTTCATTCTTTTTGCTTTCCTCAGCCTTTTTAATTTTCTCCTCTAACTCTCTTCTTCTCTTCTCCTCCTCCTTTGTCTTCTGTTCATACTCCTGCTGTAGTTTATTCTGATATTCCTTTTGATCCTGTATCATCTTCTCTTTCTTTCTCTCAAAAATCTTCTTTTCTTCTGTCTGTTTTGCCTTCCATTCTTCTTCTTTCTTTGTTCTCTCCATCTTCTCCTGATCTCTCTGTTTCTCCCACTGTTTTCTGTTCTCTTCTCTTTCTCTGTTTATCTCAGTGATGAACTCCTTCATCCTCTTTTCATCCTCTTCTCTTCTTTTATTAGAATTTTCTCTTTCGGTTTGTTCTCTCTCTGCAGACTCTCTTTTAATCTGTTCTTCTCTTTCTCTAAACTCCCTCTCTCTAATTTTCCTGTCTTCCTCTTGTTTTTGTTTTTCCTCCTCCATGCTCTTCTGCAGTTTCTCCAGTTCAGCTTCATATTTCATTCTCAGTTCTTCTTTCTCTCTCTCTATCTCCTCCTCTCTCTCCTTCAGGATTCTCTGCTGTTGCTCTTGTAGAGCTTTCTCCACCTGCTGGAACATCTCATTAGTGTAGCAGCTCCCTCCATTCACTTTCACCATGGAGTCGATCTTCTCCAGTAGAGCAGAGACCTGAGTGTAAATGGTTTTATCAATGTTGTTGTTAAACACATGATATCTGTTTCCAAATTCAAGCACATGTCTTCTAAGTTTGGGTCCAGACTTCTCTATGTACTCTTCAATGGTTTTCCCTTTTATTGTATCTACTTTAGTGAAGAGCACAATAGTGAACATTTTACATTTCTCCCCAAACGTCTCTTTGATCAACTTCACAGTGTCTTGCTCTTCTTGGGTGAATCTCTGTCCTACCGCCAAGACCAGCAGGAACACGTGTGGACCTGGAGCTGCCATGGAGATGCATTTGGTGATTTCTTTTGCGGTTTCCAAATTTGAAACATTCGTATCAAACAATCCTGGAGTGTCAATCACAGTGATACTCCTCCCGTTGATTGTGGCTGTTTCTTTCTGACACACAACAGTAACTGATTCACCAACATCCTCCTTAAACACTTCTCCTCCCAAGATGGTGTTTCCTGTTGCACTCTTTCCAACTCCAGTCTTCCCCAACAGGACAATTCTCAGCGTGTCTGGACTTTTTAATGAAGCTGTTGAAATTCCAAACAGAGAGAATCGACTGTGTTTGTGAGTCATTTAGTTAAAATCTGTGTGATATTATTAATATTGTGATTCAAATGATAAAAAACATAGTACATTACCTTGTTGTTGATCCATAGTTCCAGTCTTGAGATCAGAGATTTCTTTTTGTAGATTTTCATTTTTTTTTTTGTACTTCAGCAGTGTTTCCACCTGAGCATCGAGATACATGACTGTGGTGTACTGACTACCTCTATTCTCTTTATGAAGTTTCATCAAACTCATCATCACATCAGCAGAATCAGTTTTGGTGTTAATAAACAGACACCGTCCCCCAAAAAGCTGTACCACATTCTGAGCAGCCTCATCTAGCTGTTTGTTCTGAACCTGCTGGGCAATAAGGACAAACGATAGGCTGTTCAGTCTGGAGCTGAAGATCATCTGGATCTTCTCCACTTCTCCTTTATCTTCATCAGTGAGGCTTCCTTCAGGAAGGACGAGAAGAAAAGCATGAACTCCAGGATCACAGAGAGAGACAGAGCGGAGAGTCTCCCGCATCACTTGCTCCTCTGAGAGCTGAGTGTTGTAGAGAGCTGGAAGCTCCACCAGGGTGATCAGGTGTCCACACACTTCACCCTCCGTCTTCACACACACTGAGCTGGACTGTGGCTTTGGCCTCCTTTTTCCCAATAAAATTTTATACACTGAGGCCTTTGCTTCTGTTTCTCTCCCAACCACCACCAGGTTCAATCTTGGTTTTGTTTCTGAAGAAAAGAAACACATTTTGTAAATAAGATTTTAAAGGCTTTGCAGAAACACCTGCAATAAGCAACACCGTAATTAGATGTAATGCTTATAATGGAAATTAGTGATGTTCATTACGCGTCTGGTTGTGTTGAATAACTTTACCAAAACAAAGGCAACCAGCTGCATATTGTGAAGATTATGTTATAATTTTATTACTAAAATAACAATAACAGGGTGAAGAAGTTGCCAACTGGAGCAAAGCAAACAGAAACGTTCTGAATTATTGTGGAGCCATGTCTGTCTTGACCATCAGCAGTGGAATAAATCATTCAGTAAACGAAACCTGACTCATCATTTCTATTCACATAACACACTTTATTCATTTAAAAACACTTTTAAATCCAAGCTCTGTGTTTTAGTCCAATGTCCAGTGAAAGGTGGCCTCACAGACGATAACTGGACTAAACCAATGAATGTCCACAGGGGACCACTGTGACTGAATGATACACACTAACGTATCTTAAACAATGCTTTAATTTTATCTCATAAAAGGTTACGATTGATCAGAAATGTTAAGTATTACTATGATTAGAAATAAACTCTATAAACCATATTTTACCTAATTTTTAATGTGAACTGATTTGGATTATTGATTACATACCTACTCATGACTTAGTTCATCAAACAATCAATGAGCAATAGAGGGTTTAAGATTTAATGTTTACTGGAGTGTTTACTGTTATAAGAGGAGAATCAAATATTTGATAATATTTTTAATCCAACTGAGAATCTGTGATCAGACCTGAAGATTGCTGGTCACCAGTGGAAACTATCTAACTTGAAGGAGCTGCTGGAGGAGTCTTGTCTTGAGGAACGGGCAGAAATCCCAGTGGTCAGATGTGGCAGCTCAAACAGACTGTTATTGCTGCTAAAGGGGCTCGACAAAGTGGACAGTTATGAACACTGACGTTCTGTTATTTACTCTTATCTGTTTGTTTTGACTCATAATAATAAAGTTTATAGGTCTGTTCTGTAAATGAAATTATGAAAAGCCTCAAATAATCCATTTAAATGTGATTATTTAACATTTTGCATAAAATAAGATTGAATATTAATACAAATGATGCCATTTAATGTTAATTTCAGAGAATGCAGTTACTTACTTTGGGGAGGTGGAGTCAAACTTTTCTGCTTCTCAGACTGTGATGGATCTGTGCCTTAGACATAAAAATGTGTTAATTTCTGTGAATTTTTATGAAGATTAATAATATAAAACATAATTATTTATAGTGTATAAATATAAAAACTGTAACACCAGCATCATACTGCGTACAATCATGTCTGAAACATGTTGTACGTTCTGTTTTTAGACTGTTACAGTTAATAATTCTATAGATACTGTATATAATCAATTACATAGAAAGATGAACCTTTTAGAACAAAAAACACCATTTTAGGGCTAAAAACAGCATGATAATATTGTACTCTGTCTGAATATACTATCATCCCTATAGTAGGTCACTATAAATCATTATTCATAAATTACTTCTTGCACAAAATATTTAAACACGAGACATCAATGAGACATAAATGAGACATCAATGAGACATAAATGAGACATCAATGAGACATCAACGAGACATAAATGAGACATAAATGAGACATAAATGAGACATAAATGAGACATAAATGAGACATAAATGGCACAAATGCCACATTTTCCAGTAGAAGGTGAGTCAGTAATTTAGGTGACATTGTGATGTGATGCTCTGATCATGATAAACAGGTAGAAGAACGGAGTGATTGACAGGCTTAACTGGCCGGGGAATCAAATCAGGCTGCCATGTGGAGGACAGTGTTGTATCCACTTTACAGACATTCAATTAGCAATGAATGATGTTAGATTTAATATTGATGAAGGATTTTAAATCCCGAGGTGTTTACTGTTATAATAGGAGAATAAATATTTTATAAAGCACTTGTAAACAGCTTGGTTCCGTCCAATTTTCAGTCCAGACTCGTCAAGTGTTCATGCTGATTTATGGTCTGCATGTCAACTGTTAATGTGAAATATACATGCAATGATACTGATACTTACCACTGAAAAAATTTGTTACACGTGTAGAAATGTTATGAACAAAAAAAGATTTTCCTGTTTTGATTATTGATTTAAAAAGAGCCTCTTCATCCTGCTTTTCTTTGTCTTGTTCTCCCATTTGACCATGTTTTTGTAGATGTATTTTCTCTTTGTGGTCTGAACTCACTGTTCTTTCACCCTCTCCCAGTTCTTCTGTAATCTCTAATTGTTTCTTTTCACTTTGTTCAATCGGATCCTTAAACACTTTACAGATAAGGTTTCCTTCATTCTCCTGTACAATTTTCTCCATCATCTCCACAAAAGCAGCACCTCTACATCCACTCAGCTCCAAGTTCCTGTTGTGGAATTCTTTAACAATCTTCTGAGCAGTTGACCCTGATATAGGATCTACACATGTGCCTGTTTGCATTTTTTGTGTGGTCAGCACCAGGGTGTGTTTACGAGCCTCATCAGACACAAAGCGGAGGATGTGATCCAGTCTGTGTATGTCTGTCTCAGTGAAGTCTTCTGGCTGCAGAACCAGCACTAGAACATGAGGTCCAGGAGAACACAGAGACATACTCTCTCTCACTCTCCATTTGAGTTCATTTAATTTGAGCTGAGGGTCAAACAGGTGAGGTGTGTTGATGAGGGTGATGTATCTTCCCTCCACTGTTCCTCCTGCTCTCTCACTGTGCTGCTCGACTGAAGGAGGAGGAGCTTCAGTATTAAATACCTCTCTGCCCAGGATGACGTTTCCCACTCTGCTGATCTCTGAGCTGCTCTTCCCCAGCAGAACTATCCTCAGTTCAGACACTGAATGAACAATGAAAAAAGAAAAATAACATCAGAATGAAAATAGAATCAATACACACACCACTCAACCATAACATTATGACCACCTCCTCACTTCTCCTCTCTGTCCACTCTATCAGCTCCTCTGATCACACAGGAGATCTTTGTGGTTCTATAATTCCAGACTGTAGTTCATCTGTTTCTCTGCAGACTTTATTCTCCTCCTTTCACCCTGATCTTCAATGATCAGGACCCCACAGGACCACCATAGAGCAGCTATGATGTGGGTGGTGGGTCATTCTCAGCACTGCAGTCACACTGACATGGTGGTGGTGTGTTAGTGTGTGTTGCTGGTACGAGTGTATCAGACACAGCAGTGCTGCTGGAGTGTTTAAACCCCTCAGTGTCTCTGCTGGACCGAGAACAGTCCACCAACCAGAATTGTCCAGTCGACAGCGTCCTGTGAGCACTGATGAAGGACTAGAGGACGACCAACACAAACTGTGCAGAAACAGATGAGCTTTTGTCTCTGACTTTACATCTACAAGGTGGAGACACTCGGTAGGAGTGTCTCATAGAGTGGACAGTGAGTGGACACAGGGTTTAAACACTCCAGCAGCACTGCTGTGTCTGATCCACTCTATAACTTCTATAAAGTCTACAGCACTCGAGAGGTTTAAGGGCAAACTGTTAATGTATTGGAGTCAAAGCCCAGACCTTAATCCAACTGAGAATCTGTGATCAGACCTGAAGATTGCTGGTCACCAGTGGAAACTATCTAACTTGAAGGAGCTGCTGGAGGAGTCTTGTCTTGAGGAACGGGCAGAAATCCCAGTGGTCAGATGTGGCAGCTCAAACAGACTGTTATTGCTGCAAAAGGGGCTCGACAAAGTGGACAGTTATGAACACTGACGTTCTGTTATTTACTCTTATCTGTTTGTTTTGACTCATAATAATAAAGTTTATAGGTCTGTTCTGTAAATGAAATTATGAAAAGCCTCAAATAATCCATTTAAATGTTACATAAAATAAGATTGAATATTAATACAAATGATGCCATTTAATGTTAATTTCACAGAATGCAGTGCAGTGACACTTACTTAGGGGAGGTGGAGTCAAACTTTTCTGCTCCGCAGACTGTGATGGATCTGTGCCTTAGACATAAAAATGTGTTAATTTCTGAAAGATGAACCTTTTAGAACAAAAAAAACCCCACTGTTTTAGGGCTAAAAACAGCCACAGAAATGAAAGGTGCCGCAGTTTTGTTTAACAACCAATTTCTACTAATGTAATGTATTATGGCCACAAATATCTGTGAGTTTTCTCAGGTATGGTCACCGTATTTGTCAAAGGACAGAAAACTGGGGACACACAGGCATTTACAGTGATGTAGAGAAGGTCTGTAGTTACTCCTACATTGTAGGATTGTGGCAGTTAGTGTGTGAGAGTGTGGTGGAGTTAAATACCTCTAAAACCAAGACACTTAATCAACATTAAATCATTCATACATAACTATTTACTAATGTAAATAAATACATACATACATATATAAATACACACAAATTAAAAGAGGTTCAGTAAATAAATAAGACCTCATTTTAATGATCTGTGAAATAACTACAGTACAGAGTGTTTATTCTGTTTATTCTTTTATATTATTGTTTATTATTTTATATAAATGTGTGCCACTGTAATCATTTTCCTTTGGGATTAATAAAGTATTTCTGATTCTGAAATGGGAATATTGTACTCTGTCTGAATAAACTGCTAATTGCAGTTCAGCACCTGAACACCAGAGGTCACCATTTCTGAGGGATCTGTGTTCTTTAAAACATCAATATTAAAGAATAAGAGAAATAAAATATAATCATAATAATAATAATAATAACAATAACAATAATAATAATAATAAAAATATATTTATACTAATAATAATAATAAAATTCTTGTTACTGCTCCTGATTATGTTATTTTTTTATTTTATATTTTATATCAATCACATGTTAATCCATAAATCCAGAAGCTGTGCTGTTTGAGATAACTCAGATCTCCGGTTCTATGTCACAGGTGGGTTCCTGCAGATATTTGGTGATGGCCACATACAGCAAGGCTGCTGTTTTAAAGTGCAATCTGTCCTCAAAGCACCATAACTGCACCAATAAAACGGGCCGTATTTACAAGAAAACCATGTGTTTAGAATTCTATCTGGGGTTGTAGGTGCAGAGGGTGGAACAGTTGTTCTTTTACACCCTCCCGATTCCCACAGGTGGAGAAAAAGGCTCTTAAGTGACATTGTGGTCAAGTGACCTGCAGGTGTGACCCATTCATCTGGACAAACTCTGGGGAGAGTCAACCTGAAAAGGATTATATTTGCTGGATGATTTTACAGACATACAAATGAAATAAACACAATCAACTTTAATGGAAATTAATGGAAAAAATAACAAACAATATAAAAATGGACAAACAGATAGACAGACAGACACATTTCATTGTATATAGTACACAGTATTTATATTATAGTACATTTATTATCTAGAACACGTCATCATATTATATGTTCATATCACCCAAACTGACCCTGATACCTGACACCTTTTCGTGTGAGCTGTGGAGCTCTGTCGACTAAAGTGAAAGTGTTTCTCACAAAAACAGAAAACCTACACCCACAACTTTACTGTACAGGAAACAAACAGACAGACAGACAGATAGAAAATGGACAGACAGACAAATTTTATTTAATATAGTACACTGTATTTATATTATAGTACATTTATTATCTAGAACACGTTCCTCTTATATGTTCATATGTTTAAACTGACCACCTGTTATTTCCAACTTATTACAGCAGAATAAACCTGCATCTGCGCTTTAACTTAAAGGTATTTATTTTATTCTTACCCACACCCGCCGCCATCTCGTGTGAGCTGTGGAGCTCTGTCGACTAAAGTGAAAGTATTTCTCACAAGAACAGAAAACTCCACCTACAACGTTTCTGTACAGGAAGATGGAAACTTACTGACCCCTGTACTCCAGGTTGTGTGTGTGTTTTATATAGTGTAGAATAATTTGTGTATTTATCCTCTTAATCTTCTTCATAAACCTAATTATATATTGTATTACATCTTAATTTATTGTGTTTTACTGTTGATTTTGTTAAGCAAGTGGATGCCTCCATTTCCCTCGGGATCAATAAAGTAAGACCTATTCTCCCATCCATCCATCCATCCAATAACCCATCCACCCAAACACCCATCTATCCATCCATCCATCCATCCAGCCAATAACCCAATAAGCAATGTGACGTCACTGACTCCGCCCACCGCGTTCAGCACAGAGCAGCAGGTTCGAGGCTGCAGTGGAGAGCTCAGGATCAGGGTGGGTGATCTTTATTATTATTATTATCAGTATCTGTTCTGTCCTCTCTCAGACTGACCTGGACTATAAATCACTGTCTTCTTCATTGAGGATCTTCCTGTTCCTGTGATTCTGACTGTGGTTATGTGATGATTTCACTCTCACTGCAGGACACAGTTGGTCTGACTGCTCTTTATTACTGCTTCCATACTTTCTGTTAAGATATTACATAAGCTTCTCAGAAAACACACTGCGTGGACAAAAGTATTGGGACACCTTCTCATTCACTGCTTCTTCTGAAATCTAGGGTATAATAAGAGTTTATTCTGCTGTGAGGATTTGATTGCATTCGGCAACGAGAACATCTGTGAGGTAGGGATTTTGAATGATCGCTACCTCATCCCAAAAGTACTGGACATTAGGACAGTACTGGCATTAGACACGGTGACAATAGAGTCATGTCTCTTTATCTGCTCCAGAGAGTCCTATTCTATTGGCAGTACTTCTCTACAGGGACTAGATACGCTGTGTGTCTACGATCTGTGTCAGCAATAAGTGCCTTCATTATTTGGACATATAGTGTAGTTTATAGTAGTAAGGCTGCCTGTGGAAGAAGGAAGAACTCCAGTGGAAACACAAGACCAGTTGTTTCAGTTTAGAATAATGTGCCACTGGAATGAAGATGGTGATACACTTGTTTTATGTTCATAAGAAGTCTTATTCTGGGAAAAATTGTACATTATATATGTGAAAAAATGTAATGCCAATTCATAAATGACCATATTCTGAATAACTACAATAACATGATAATCAGCGTCTTTATTTTCCATTAATAGATGATCCGTTAAATGATCAGTAAATGTTTAATCTGTTTAATCCATAGTCAGCTCTGCAGAAGGAGAAGATAAAAATGATGGCCTCCAGAAACAACAAGGGTACGTGAGTAAACTCTTTCACTGACCTTTAAAGAACCATCTGAGGAATTCTTTAATTGATTCCCAACGGAAGTTCAGTCAGACTGGTTGGACTGGTGCAGTGAAAGACGGTACAGTTTCTCCTAAACTGATGTCCTGAAGTGCAGTTAAAAAATGTACTGTGTATCCACAAGGTTTCACTGTGGAACATGTTTGAGTAAGTGTTACTGTGAAACTAATGGTGCTGCAGAATTTTAGTGATGAGGGAAGTACAAACTGACTGGTCAGGACCCCACAGGACCACAGAGCAGCTATTATGTGAGTGGTGGGTCATTCTCAGCACTGCAGTCACACTGACATGGTGGTGGTGTGTTAGTGTGTGTTGCTGGTACGAGTGGATCAGACACAGCAGAGCTTCTCTGTGGTGGTCCTGTGGGGTCCTGATCATTGAAGATCAGGGTGAAAGGAGGAGAATAAAGTCTGCAGAGAAACAGATGAACTACAGTCTGAATTATAGAACCACAAAGAGCTCCTGTGTGATCAGAGGAGCTGATAGAGTGGACAGTGAGAGGAGAAACAAGGAGGTGGTTTTAATGAAATGGCTGGTAAGCACAGCTGCTCAAGGTGGTTCAGTTGGTTTACCATGCTTTTAAATGACCAATCCTTGACCAGCACAGGGCATGGCTTTATTTGGGTTTGTGGCTTTAGCTGGTCTGCCAGCATTAACAAGTGGTTGACCAGCATAACTAGTCCAGCATGACTGACTGGCTGACCAGCTTGGTCAAGTTGGTCATTCTGATGACTCCACCACAAGGTGTTTGCACCTGGAAGCTTTCATCCACCATGACCAGTTTAGACCAGCTGAAACCAACTTCTACACAGCTCATCATTCTCCCTGAGTCTGATCATAAAATAACTCCAAATCGAGATGATATATTTAATATATTAATTAATCACTTACACGGACATTGAGCTCATACTGTCATTTTAACATGTTTCTTAAACCAGAGCTATGATCTTTCCTGTGATCTCTCCTTCTCAGTGTCTGAGCTGAGGATAGTTCTGCTGGGGACGAACAGCTCAGAGATCAGCAGCGTGGGGAACTTCATCCTGGGCAGAGAGGCATTTGACACTGAAGCTCCTCCTCCTTCAGTCGAGCAGCACAGTGAGAGAGCAGGAGGAACAGTGGAGGGAAGATACATCACCCTCATCAACACACCTCACCAACTTCTTCCTGAGCTCTCACTGGATCAGATCACAGTGCAGATAAAGGAGTGTCTGTATCTGTCGTCTCCTGGACCTCACATGTTTTTACTAGTGGTGCACGCCAATGCATTAAAAAAGGAAGATCAGGACAGAATCATGAGCATCCTGAACTCGTACAGTCCCTGGTTTATGAAGTACACACTAGTTTTAACTCCAGATGAAGGCACCAGTCACTGTGCTGCTGCTGAGGCCCAGGTAGAAATCAGTCCGTCTTTGCATATGGTCATCGGGGAATCTGAGGAAAAGCGTAAAGTGCTGGTGCTGCAGCTTTTGGAGATGATAGAGCAGGTGGTGAGAGTTAATGGAGGAGGATACCTGACCTACAGCACTAGTGAAGTGCTTCAAGCAGTGGAAGAAAAAACATCAAAGAAGAAGCTCAAGAAAAATTCATTTCGGTTCAAACCTCTGGAACACGGTACGTTGCACATTCTTACATGACCTGTAACAGCCCTCAGTTTGTTACACTGATGGTTTAAATGCCACAATTTCTGTCAGTTGAGCTCCGGTCAAGTATAAATCTGACAGTTCAAGCTTAAAAAAATGAGCTTTCAGAAATGAAAGATTTTAGGTGAGAGATTTTCGATTTTAGGTTCAGATAATATAATTACACTGTTTACTTCTTAGTCTCTGTTCATATGTTCATATCTTAACTTGTGCTTGATTGGGTTCCATCCGTAATTCCTGCTTCCACGTGACACACCTTTACTACACACTGAACGATTCCTGAAATGCCGTCAGTCTCAGTTGAACAGATTCCTCTTGAAACCATGCTGCCATACACATATAAGTAAACATTCACACTTACGTACACATTTTCTGGCCTTGCGGAATCGTGAACATCTACACGTCTCCTGTAGAACACTAGTCTGTAATGTAACATGATGAAGCATAAATAAATGCTTCTTAATCCATCTTAAGTCACTGAATGTGTCTGCCAGAGTCGCTCATCTGTTCACACAACTTTAATCATACACTTCCGGTCACCATCATTAAGCAGGCATGGACAGCCCTGCACTGTCCACTGTGGGTGGTAATGTCTTCTATGACATATTCCCATGTTTCACACATGACACTGTGGGTCCAGGAATGTTAAATTCCTGCACAACCTCAGAAATGAAATGTCCCATGAACCAAGAGATGTAGGTTTGCCAGTTTGGTTTAGGACACAGTTTGACTTTTTATGAGGGACTAGGATTTGGAACACAACATTAATAAGATGTTTCATGTGCCATCATACAGTGAGGATGGTTCTCCTGGGGACGAACAGCTCAGAGATCAGCAGAGTGGGGAACTTCATCCTGGGCAGAGATGCATTTGATACTGAAGCTCCTCCTCCTTCAGTCGAGCAGCACAGTGAGAGAGCTGGAGGAACAGTGGAGGGAAGATACATCACCCTCATCAACACACCTCACCTGTTTGACCCTCAGCTCAGACTGGATCAGATCAGAGTGCAGATCAAAGAGTGTAAGATTCTGTGTTCTCCTGGACCGCATGTGTTTTTACTGGTGCTGCAACCTGATGGATCTGCACTAACGGACTGGGACCAGATTAGAACCGTTCTCAACCTTTTCTCTGATACAGTTTTAAAACACACCACAGTGATAACATCCAAAAAAGGCAGTCACATGGATCCACAGGGGAATCAGCTCGTACAAGAGATTAAGAAATGTGGAGGCCAGCATTACCAGTATGACACCGTCCTTGTTCGCTCTGATCTGTTAAAGGCGGTTGATAAAACGGTGAAAAACAATAAGAATGGTACTGTATGGTACAGAGTGATGGAAGAGTCACGTCATATAAAAGACAGGAAGAAACACTCTGGAGATCTGCAGAAAGAAATGACCAGAAGTGTGGTACAACTGACACCCAGCACTGCCCCTGAGACACGTGTCCCGGAGACTAAAACATGTGAGTTCTCAACTTTTAAAATCTGAAGAAGCTTTTTTCAGAGGTTCTCACAATGGTTCTTTAGGACACCCAAATTTACTGATTATCTCAATGTGTTGAGATCTGGAGATGGGTAATGGAACAAAAGTGTGGGCCATCGTTGGCCCTGTGCTCGGCTGCCCTGAAACACATGTAACTTTCACTGATGTTAAAAGACAATCTTAAGAGGAATTTCACTGTGTTTAATGCAGCAAATTTTAGAACCTGTTATATTTTCCAGCTGGAACTCCACTCATCACAGATCTTCGTTTCTCTTTCAGGTTCTCAGAGGCTGAACTTGGTCCTGTGTGGGAGTGATGGATCAGTGAAGTCCTCCATATCAGATCTCATACTGGGTCAGCGAGAGCTCAGTCCAGAGTCCAGCTCAGTGTGTGTGAAGAGGGAGGGTGAAGTGTGTGGACGCCTGATCACCCTAGTGGAGCTTCCAGCTCTCTACAACACTCAGCTCTCAGAGGAGGAAGTGATGCGGGAGACTCTCCGTTCTGTCTCTCTCTGTGATCCTGGAGTTCATGCTTTTCTCTTCGTCCTTCCTGAAGGACGCCTCACTGATGAAGATAAAGGAGAAGTGCAGAAGATCCAGATGATCTATGGACCCAGATTCAATTACCACAGCACAGCCCTGATCATGCAGCAGTCCCACGACAAACAGCTAGAGGAGGATGTTGAGACTGTGATAGAGGAGTTTGGAGACAAGCTGCTGTTCTTTAACTACAGTTCAGAGGTTCTAGAGCTGTTTGAACATGTTGAAGGGCTTCATAAAGAGAACAAGGGGAACCTCTATACCACTGAGATGTACTCCGGCACACAGATAGACATACAGCTGAAATACAAGAGGGAGGTTGCTGGACTGAAAAGAACAATGTCGAAGATTGTGATAAACAGTAAGAACACACGTATTTCTTTTCTCTCTTAAACTGTCAGTGGTTGCATTTTCCTGAAATCACTTGGATGGATGGATTTGAGCTTAAATGAGTTTATGGATTGTAGTGAAATATATACTCCTCAAAAAGTTGGAAAAATAGCTGCACCCAGAAGGAAGTGTAGGATCGCAGGGCTGTTGGGAAGGAAGTGATCATAAAAAATGTATAAATGACTATAAATGTAGACTGATATGATCAATTATTATTAATCTACACATACAGATGTAGTGTCTCTGTTGATTACGTCTGGGTGCAGTTTATTTTTTGATGACAAGTGTAATAAAGGTTTTGTTATATCCATTATTTTAATGATAAATGATTGATCCAATTTGTTTGTACAGATTTGCCAAGAAATATAAGAGTTATCCTGCTGGGGAGGACTGGAGCTGGAAAGAGTGCAACAGGAAACACCATCTTAGGCCAAGAAGATGTTTTCAAGGAGGGTGTTTGTGGAGAAACAGTGACCAGAGTGTGTCAGAAAGAAACGATTGACATCAACAGTAAACAGATTACTGTAATTGATACCCCAGGACTGTTTGATTCTGCAACTTTAACAGATGACACTAGAAATGAAATCACTAAGTCCATCAAGATGGTAGCACCAGGTCCACATGTGTTCCTGCTGGTGGTGCCAATTAGAAGATACAACCAATACATGAATAAAACTGCAAATATGATCCTAAATGTGTTTGGAGAGGACTTTAGAAGATACACCATGGTGTTGTTCACCAGAGGAGATGATCTTAAGAACACTACCATCGAGCAGTTCATTGAAAGCTCTGGGCAAGACACAAAAGATCTCATCAAACATTGTGAAGACAGATACCACGTGTTCAACAACCGAGATCCTGAAGACCGAACCCAGGTCTATGCTCTTGTGGAAAAGATCAACTCCATGGTGGCAGTGAATGGAGGGAGCTGGTACACTAATGAAATGTTCCAGAAGGTGAGAGAGAAGCTAGAAGAACAGGAGAAAATTCTGAAGGAGAGAGAGGAGGAAGAAGAAGAGGATGCAGAAATGATTATAATGATGGAGAAAAAGAGAAAGCAACAGTGGTTATGGTACCAAAGACAGATTTTAAACCGCAGAGTTCAGCAAGATGATGTTGAGAAGATCTCAGGAGAGGACAGTGCTTCACAGCAATAATCCACATCGGGTAATTCAATAATATCAAGCATTAAGTGTTCATTTAGATTCATATAGGGCACATTTGATTCACATTCATGTCCTCAATGGAGAACTACAGAGATTTCTGTCAAAATCACTCAATAAAAGTCTTGATATTTTATATTTTATATTATAAATAAAATGTGCTGATGATGAGTATACCATGACCCATACTCATGTATGTTTATTATGGTCATCGCTGTCATGGTATGATCATAGGTACCAGATATGATCCAGATTTATTGCATTATGGTAATGAAATATGAAGGTCATTTGTTTATTTTTACTTAATGAACCCAAATTCAATCACCTGGAAAGCAATATTAAAATGCTCCCAAAGTGTGGTTTAGAGATGTTACTGACCGAAAGTTCCGGAAAGAGGAAAGGATGTTGGAATACTCAAACTCTTTCACTAAAATGCAGAATGTAACAGAATGATGTGGAAGCTCTCAGCATGTATGGAGAGAGAGGACACTGGCTCAGTGCTGACAGACCCTACAGCCTGTGCTTCCATTCCCTCCCACTTCATAGTAGTGAAGCCAAAATCTCTGCCATGTGGGCAAATGTGCAACCAGAGTGTGTGCAGTAGAGACCAGCGGCGTCCCCCACCTCCAAGCAACAGTATTCTGAGACCGAGCTCACAGTCCATAACGTCTCTGAAGAACTTTGTGATGCAGAATGTTTCAGTGATGTCATTACGTTTGATGTACAGGAAGATAATCATCTCATTCTTTGAGAAAAGGTGGAGACCTGGGAGAACTGGGAGACATGGGAGAACTGGGAGAACTGCTGTGATAAGAATAAGGAACTACAAGGTTGCAACACAGAAGTGCAGAGAAGCAGAATACGCCTGGAATGGAGACAGTCTGAGAGCAGCAGAAAGCATGTGGCCTGTTGGCAGAATGGAGCAGGCTGACATACTGAATAATATCATTCTTTGACCAGAAAAATGGAGATATGGAATATCAGATCTATGTCAGCTGTTAGAATCTGGAGAAATGGACACAAATCCAATTGCTGAAACCTTGACTTGTTGAATTTACTGAAATTATTTTATCTTAGCTTCAAGCTTATGAACAAACTTTGAAACTAGATTTTATTTTGAGTTTTTATTTCTGCTTCTCTTGTAAAATTACTTTTATATATATAAGATTAAATGTTTTTGAAGAACCTGCAGCTACCGATTCTCTGTCTTCTTTCTTTTTTAATTTATAATTACAATGGAAGTGACCTTATTTATAACATTTATATCATTATGAATTATGATATTTTTAACAGTAAAATTGTATTTGTTAGTGGTTTAGCTGGCTATGCTAAAGTAGCTAAATAATAACTGACACAAAATAAAATCAAATCTACTATTTAATACTACAAAACCATAAAAAATACATAAAGCTCAAAGATTTACCTCAGAAATTTGAAGTTTTACCTCACAGTTACAAATCGTATTGCTGACCTCATTTAAAATTTTAAACACATTTTAAATGTAAAAACATTTATTTTAAAGGTAAAAGCTTTATATTAAGTGTAAAAAATATTTATATAAACGTAAAACTATTTTAGGTGTAACATTATTTTTTTAATGTAGAAACTTTATTTTAAAGGTAAAAACTTTTTTAAATGTAAAAACACATTCGTTTTTAATGTAAAGCATTTATTTTAAAGTTAAAAAATGTGAATTACCGCTTGTTTTGTTTTCTGGTCTGAATTATTAAGGAGGACTTTTATTTTGGAAAACGTCATTTTAAAAATGAGTTCGCCGTAAAACCTGCGCTTTTCTCTGCTGACGCTGTAAAAGGCGGATCATTTGTATCTAATTGTTATATTAATGATTATATTCGCAGTAAAGTAAGATAATGTTGTAATAAAGGTGAGATAAAGTGAGATCCGGTGGCGGCCGGAAGTGAGGTAGGCGGCTGTGTGTTGTTTGAGATGCTCGTTCTGATCGATTATCTGTTGTTTCATTTTCGGATGATCATTATCGGCACTTTATCGCGTTATTAGTGTGAAAGGAGCCCGTTTTCTCTCACTGAAGAGGTAAGAGACTGAGAGCAGAACGATCCTTTAATATTCAGAGAAGCTGCTGCGTTCAGTAAATAATCGACTAAATAATCTATACAATCGACCGAAACGAGATTTACTCCGTTTCAGATTAATCTTCAGCTCTGTTTTCGTCTAAACGCTAATGAAAACTGATTTATGGGCTTTAATTTACAGTTTCTGAAGCTGTAATTGGTGACTGGATGCAACTTTCTGTTCCACCTTAAAATATAAGGTGGACTGGAAACTCTAAGAGCATATCAGAGAGAGAGAGAGAGAGAGAGAGGGAGAGAGAGTTATAAAGCTCATAAACTGTCCATTTTATTTTGGTTTTACTGGTAAATCATGAAAAAAAACCCCACAATCTCAACATATAACATATTTTAATAGGTTTGTAATCAAAGAATCAACATTATAAGAGATAAAACGGAAATAAATCACTTTAAATGTGATGAATATAATACATTTGTTTAATTATTGATAGAAAGTTTTTTTACACTATTATAGTTTCTGAGATGCACTCGTGCCGGTCAGAATCTGACTCTTTGTTCTGTTTTTGTGCCGATTTAATTTAATTTAATTTATTATTGTTGCTGTTGTGGTTGTGATTCTCAGCTCGCTGTTTTAAGAGCCGTCTCTCCTGCCTGGCATGTTTACAGACAGTATGGACTACGAGCTGGAGGAAGACAAACTGTAAGTTTCGCAGGATTCATTTTAATGCAGAATTTTATATAATTTTATTCTATTTCTGTCTTGTACAGTTTGTCATTTAGGGGTTGTTTTATTGCGTGTTTTAATATGTTATGAGATCACGGTTTCTTGACCTGTGGGCCGTGAGGTTGGAAAGGTTGAGAACCCCTGAGTTAGATGATTCTGTGGGGTTTGATTTTTGAGCTGATCAGCAGAAAAATGCTGAATTTGGAAGCAGTTGGTCTGAATAACATGGAAGTGTTTGTAGCAATGCTTTGCATCAGTGATCACATTATAATCATGTTGTATGTTTCTGTAATATGTGTGTAAAACCGGGTTGTGTTTTTGTGTGGTGTTTGTCCTGCAGTGGGATCCCCACAGTTCCTGGAACAGTGACCCTGAAGAAAGATGCACAGAACCTGATTGGGATCAGTATAGGAGGGGGCGCTCAGTACTGCCCCTGCCTCTATATAGTGCAGGTCAGGGCTAACAGACGAAATGGAATGTGTGGTATTTAGTTATGATCAAGTATTGATAAAATGTGTTGGTGTTAAATAGCAGTTCAGCTTACGTGTGTGTGTGTGTGTGTGCGCGCGCGCGTGTGTGTGTGTGTGTCAGGTCTTTGACAACACCCCTGCAGCACTGGACGGTACTCTTGCAGCAGGAGATGAGATCACTGGTGTGAACGGAAAACCAGTGAAGGGCAAAACCAAAGTGGAGGTGGCGAAGATGATCCAGGCTGTGCAGGTACAGAAGGGTTAGGTGTGTGAAACGAAAGCGAATAAGCAGAGCTACGTACCTGAGACAGGTGGTAGAGTCGACCCGGCTTTGTAACAAATCAAACATGGATTAAGACCTTTTATGAAGTGGGGCTCTGAGTGACGCTCTAGCATTATGAGCTGAGGATCGCAGGTTTGAATACGGAGTCATGATGCTTGCTATCGGCAGCGTCTGTTAGTCGTCGTATCGTCCAAGCTCATTGGCTGCCAAGCAGTGATGGCAACGACGGCAGTTTGAAAAGAGGTGGTGGCTTCATAGGTATCGGTGGAGGTGTGTTCTTATGTCAGAAGCGGCGTCTGTTATAGGAGAGCGTTGAGTATCTGCCTAATAAAATAAATGTCAGATGAAAGAAAGAGGTGAGTCTTCTTAATGCAGTTGTTTTCTCCTGCAGGGTGAAGCTGTGATTCACTACAATAAACTACAGGCTGACCCCAAGCAGGGCAAGTCTCTCGACATAGGTAAGGGTGGAGAAGGATGGAGACAGAGGGAGAAATGGGAGACGGTAGAGAAGTAAAAGGCAGTGATCCAATCAGAAATACTTTATTAATCCCATAAATGAGATCAAACCACCATGGAGCCACTGCATTTCTGTAATATTAACCATTTTATTTCTGGAACATTTTCAATAAATTACTATTATTATTATTATTATTATTATTATTATTATTGTTATTGTTATTGTTACCCTAAAAAAGCCATGTTTCTGATCTTATGGGGATCCTCAGTGCAGTATGATTTGATGGTCTCACAGTCAGAAGGAGGATCTGATGTGTATAATCTGTGTGTGTATCTCTTATGCCGTGTGTGTGTGTGTGGTTTCAGTGCTGAAGAAGGTGAAGCATCGTCTGGTGGAGAACATGAGCTCAGGAACAGCAGATGCTCTCGGACTCAGCAGAGCCATTCTCTGTAACGGTGAATCCTCACACTCCTCCATCATCTACTTACATTCATCTCTCACACACACACACACACACACACACACACACACACACACACACACCAGGTTTTCCACTCAGCAGGACACCATTCCAGCTGCAGTAATCCGCAGTGTGTTTAGATGTTTTTGTTTGTTTAGATGGTCTTGTGAGGAAACTGGAAGAACTGGAGAAAACGTCAGAACTGTATAAAGGTAAACTGTAAGAAACGTCTCTTTTCCATGTTTAACGAGATCTCTTCTAAAAGAACGGAGTTAATCTGTCGGTCTCTCTCTCCATCTCTGTAGGGTTAATGGAGCACAGTAAGAGGCTGCTCAGAGCTTTCTTCGAACTGTCACAGACCCACAGAGGTGAGTTCCGGAACCACCGGACGGTGGAACACTTTAGCTTTATTCCAAGATTACATTCATTTCCCCTCAGAACACAATAATCCACAAAGACCAAGAGAGAAAAGTGTGTTTGAAATCTTTACAAATTTATAAAAAGAACCCTCTCTCTCTCTGTCTCTCTCTCTCTGTCCCTCTCTGTCTCTCTCTCTGTCCCTCTCTGTCTCTCTCTGTCTCTCTCTGTCTCTCTCTGTCTCTCTCTGTCTCTCTCTGTCTCTCTCTCTCTCTCTCTCTCTCTCTGTCCCTCTCTGTCCCTCTCTCTCTCTCAGCTTTTGGGGACGTGTTCTCTGTTATCGGAGTCAGAGAGCCACAGGCTGCAGCGAGTGAAGCCTTTGTGAAGTTCGCTGAAGCTCATCGCAACATTGAGAAATACGGCATTCAGCTCCTCAAGACCATTAAACCTGTGAGAATCAATTTGCAGAAACTTTTATATTCCAACAGAATGAACTGGACTCAAACTGGATCCAGTATGAATTAGCAGTAGAAATCACTCCCATTTTAATGGTGCTTTTATCTCTCTGTTCTGTAATTAGATGCTGCACGATTTAAACACTTATCTGCATAAAGCCATTCCAGACACCAGACTGACCATTCGCAAGTACCTGGACGTCAAATTCGAGTACCTGGTAAGACATCTGACGACACGTCAGCAGAACCCAGCAGAAACGCACAGTCGGAGTTCAGAGATGCAGTCAATAATATAATTTAACATCAGAAATGAAAACGTGTATCGATGAGACCAGATGGATTGAACTGTGGCCTCAAATAATCACAGTTTGAGCCTCTTTTAAGACAATAAAATAGTATTTTTATTAATGATGATGTTTAACGGTGTCCTGGTTTCATGTCTGTTTCAGTCGTACTGTCTGAAGGTGAAGGAGATGGATGATGAAGAGTATAGCTGCATTGTAAGTTCTTACATTGATTGAGATCATTTCATTTATGCTGTGGTGAAAAAGTTGCTAAATTAAATAACCGTTTTTTAAATATTTAATTTTTTTGGTGCATCCATAATCTATGTGAACGCATGAGACAAACCGACCATGTCAGCAGTCCAAGCTGCTGGTGGTGTAAGCCTTTTCCTGGCACACGTTAGACCCGCTGATTTCGACTCAATAAGAGTCTGGTCTTGGTGTCCTGTCGGTTAAATTAAGGTTGAACACCTACACTGAGCACAGTGTGAATACCACCGTCTCTCAGAATCCTCATCCACAGTTTACCCATCTTCTCATTACCCTTAATTTCCCTGAAGGAACCCTCCCAAGGGATCAATAAAGTTCTATTCTATTCTATTCTACTGTAATGATGCTCCGCTTCACACAAGTCTTCTCAAACTGGTTCCTTGAGCATGACCAATACCCACTTCAGTGGCCTTCCCAAAGGCCTTCCTAGTCACCTGACCTGAATCCAACAGAGCATGTTCAGGATGTTCTACAATATCAGGTTCTCAGTTTGAGGAAGAGTTGGCAGATCTACAGTAAGCTGTGAGGATCTGCTCCAGCACCTGGTTGAAACCATGGTGTGAAAACCCCTAAACGGGGTTAACCACATTCACATGTAAAATCAGCTCATGAAATTGGGGTGTGATTAGTGTCCGTGTGTTGTGTACAGGCACTGGGTGAGCCTCTGTACCGTGTCAGCACAGGGAACTATGAGTACCGCCTGATCCTGCGCTGTCGGCAGGAGGCTCGCTCTCGGTTCGCCAAGATGCGCAAAGATGTGCTGGAGAAGATCGAGCTGCTGGACCAAAAACACGGTGAGTTACACCGCAGGCTCTCCTGCTCCCTCAGATCCTTCATAAAGATACTAAAACTACTGACGACTGTCTGACGTGCTGTGTTGGTTTTGGAAAACCAGATCCGGCCTGTTAAGGTGCACAGAATTAGTAAACTGAGAGAAATGTGAGGTCAGCGTAAACGGAGGAACAGCAGGTTTAGGTCCATACAGAAGGAGCTTCTGTTCACCACCACTTTTTTCCCCCTTCAGTTCAGGACATCGTGTTCCAGCTGCAGAGGTTCGTCTCTGGGATGTCCCACTACTACGACGAATGCTACGCTGTGCTGAAGGAGGCAGATGTGTTCCCCATTGAGGTGGACCTGTCTCGCACCACCATCAACTACAGCCAGAGCCAGTCCTACGAGGACGAGGAGGACGAGGGAGACAAGGGAGAGGGCGGCAGCTCCACAGATCAGGCGGAGAACGGGGCGGAGAAGCTCATAGATGATGAATGAATGAGGAACACGGTGTGTGGGAATGGAGTGGAGAGACAGATGAATGAATGAGTCTGTGAGGGTGGGGGTAAGCTGAGTGTGCCTCAGAGTGAAGAAACACTGTTCATTTGTGTTGTGATTTTGCTTTAATCGTGTCTATATAAAGGAGCTCCACGTGAACGGCGTCTGTCTCACCCGGCGGTAAACACGCTTGTTCCAAACCCCAAACGGTTTGATGTACGTGAGCCAAGAACAAGACCTGGCAACCATTTAATGAGACAGCTCTGCCTGATAAGGTTGGAGAAGCGTCTCTGTCCGCAGTGGACTACAGTTTGAGAAGCTGGAGGTGTTGATTCCATTTCAGAGGTGGGCAATGACAATATTTTATCGTATCGTACGCTGTACACTTTCCTGAGCATATTGTAGACGTCATTAGTGCTTGAAGAACATGGACCAACTTTCGTGATTAGTCCTGCTTAACTGGATGAAGTGCAGCAGAACTGAAATGACTGTATAAGCATGGCAGAGATCTTTCCAACAGCACTGATGCGTTCTGTGAGCATGTAGATCAATGGCCACCAGCATCGCATGCTGTGAACGTCGTACTATTGAACAGCATCACCCAGCCCACTACAACCTCATGATTCAGAAGATCCACTGATATTCAGATAAAATGGACACTGAAATCTTAGGGGTTGGAATGTCTGTTTACCTCGGGGTGAGACAGAGGAGAGTTTATAAAACCCAGGAAGCCCAGCGTGGACCTGGAGCTCCTGACATGGGAACACCAGAGATCTACGAGTTTCTAACTGAATGAATGATGGAAGAGATTCTCACTGAGGTGATGAAGGCTGAGAGGGAACGTGTGGACAATAATGATGTCTTTATTTGAACTGGAAATCTCACTCTCTCCTTTACTCAAATATCATTTAAAGCGAAAGCTCTCCAGCGAATCTTTTCTCCAGACTCGTCCAACCAGTCGTGTTTTGGCACCTGTCTGCAGACTGGTGTTGCAGAAACACAGAACCTTGTATCTCCAAAACAATGACAGCTGCACAGGATCAACCTTTGATTTTGTGATGTATCTTTTGGATCATTCATCATAAAATTCCACAGAAATAAAAATACAGGGTTTCGTTCAGACAGTGAAGATATTCTTCCTTAAAGGAAACAAAGTTTGGTGAGAAATCAGATGAACATGATTGATCCTTGAGCCCAGATTCAGTTGATCAGCCCAGACATGTTCTTCATCTCTATAAACACGCCCCCCAAACTCAACCTGTCTCTCTGAGCTCCTCAGGATCTTTAATAGTTTGGTCTGGATGTGCTTTAGATGGTGGAACTTACTTTAGTCTATAAACACAAACTTCTCCACATAGTTTAGGGAATGTTGGAGGAACTGAAAGCACCTTCACTGGAACAGAACTCCAGAACAGGACGTTCTGAGGATGATGATAATGTAGTTCCAGTTTTACTCTAAATGATTAAATACTGTTTACAGGCTTAATTACAGTCAAATTTAAAGCAAACGTTTGAAGGTTTTTGAAAGATGGTTGTAAAGATGTGATGACAGTTAAAGTCGTAGAACCACATGTCTTGGTTGATCGACTGCGTTTAGGTTCCGTCATCAGTCATTCGTTTTATTTGTGACGGAACTGTTCCTTTAAAATCATCTCGTGCTAATTTTCTCTGGGTTAATTTCTGGTCCTCGTTAATGAGAAGATGATGTTTCTGACTGAACACTGGATGACTTCTTCATGTGGTTTTGGTGCCTTCAGCCTCAGCGTTCACTGCATTTCACACTGGAGGGAGTCAGTTTGTCCCTTTACATTCGTCCTGTTCGTAATCAGTCTGGTGTGAAGGTGCTGCATAAACGGCATGTTGCTCTCTGGACCAGACCGACGGCTTTATATTTCACGAAGCACTTTCTGTTCCTGAAAGCTTGCGTTCTGTATCTTTTAAATTATTTTATCTAGAACTGAAACGTTCTTATTCCGTTTTTGTGGTTCCTCTTTTCAGTGTGGGGGAGCCAGCCTGCGCGCTCTTATTGCGGGACAGGTTCCGAGTTCAGTTCTGAAACCTGTGCATGTAGATAAGTGTGTTCAATTCCTGTGGATCTCCAGGAGGAGTCACCAGCTCTGCTCCTGGAGAACCATCTTCACCTTAGAGCCAACCCTAATCCTCCCACCTGATCCCACTAATTACTGCCTTCTGATTGGCTGAACGAGGTGTTAGATTTGTGTTGGAGATCACTGATCTGCATTTGAAAAGTCTCAAAGTCTCATATAAGATTATAAGATTTAAATTAAAGGATGTTTATTTATCTGCCTTTATTTATTTTATGATGTTTAGCACTTTTTGAAGACGACCTAACCTGCTTGAAAGGTTACAGAACGGTTCTAAACTGGGTTTAAGGGTTTATTTCATTTGTTGAATCAGTTTTAACCCTAAAAAAGTCGGTGAACACTGCATTGAATCTTGTCTGCTTTGGTGTTTGGGACGCTTTCAGAGTCAGCGTTTATACTGTAGTTTGTGTGTCTGAATATTGATAAACTGTACGGTTGATTCAGCTTTAATTTCAGAAAATATGAACGTATGAAAGTATTTGTTGCAATAAAGATGTGTAAAGATCTTTACAACTCTGCCCTTCCTCACCCACAGCATCCTAATATCACTGCAATGACATTTTCACAACATTTAGTCTGATTTCTTTAAATTGAATGAAAATAGAGCAGCGATGCAGAAAGCGGTGCCAGAGACGAGGAGCCTTTCGGTGATCAAATCCCTGAAACCCGCTGAAGACCAGACGTGAAGGGAACATTACAAACTAACCACCTTAATATTTATGAACGGATACTTTCAGCCTTCGGACCTTCTGATCATACGAACAGTACATTTCTATATTCCATATCAAAAATCAGCTGTTAGAAATATCAGTGCGTCACTGATATCACTCGTAGACAGACAGACAGACTTTAAATGACATTAAACAAAAATCATTAAACAACTATTATTAGTGTTTGGCTTTTAATGATGAAATGTTTTACTAACGTTTCTCTGCCAACCTTAATGCGTGAAAACAAAGAATGTCTTTATTATAGATTTTAATCTGGTAAATCTATTTCCATTAAATGTGCTAATAATAATAATAAAGACATTCTTTGTTTTCATGCATTAAAGGTTGGCAGGGAAACGTTAGTAAAACATTTCATCAATAAAGCCCAGCACTAATAACTCTCAGATCAGTGTGAAATCACTGCAGATGTGCGGATCAGCTGTTTCAGTGTGATATAGAGGCTCCTCCCACCGCCCTCCGCAGCCCCGCCCCAGTGGCCTAATGGATAAGGCACTGGCCTCCTAAGCCAGGGATTGTGGGTTCGAGTCCCATCTGGGGTGACTGACTTTCTCTTTGCTCTTTTGAAGTAAAACTCACTCTTTCAGTCTCTGTTAAAGGAGACACACCGCTTGGGGTGAATGGAGTGACCGCTGGGGGGGCTTCACTCAGGACTGACCTGCTGTGTGTGTGTGTGTGTGTGTGTGTGTGTGTGTGTGTGTGTGTGTGTGTGTGTGTGTGTGTGTCAGAGTCATGAACACGGGTGTTTTCGTCGTGGTCTGCGTGCTGCAGACTGTGGTCCAGACTGTGGTCAGAGCTGAAGGTGAGTCGTCTTTCCTTGTGTGTGTGTGTGTGTGTTTGTTTACCTTCACGCTGCTGAAAGTTATCTTTTCAGGTTGTTAGTCTTTAAAACGCCTCACAGTCGGAGCTGTGCTGATTCCAGCCTCGGTCTGCTCCACACGGTCAGGAGAAGCTGCCTGCTTTCTGAGGTTCTCCAGTCCACCTTAAACCGTCTGTCCTCACACAGGTCTGGAGCCTGGGGGATTTAAGGTGGAACGGAGAATTCCAACCGAGCAAACGGTGTGTCCGAAGACACAGGGGGGTAAAAGTGTCCCACTGTCCTGGAGGAGTTGAGACAGACCGTAAAGAAGCAGAACTTCACCTCCTCCAGGATCAGCTGAGGATCAGACTTTTCCTGGTTTTGGGTCATTTTGGTGTTAAATGTTCATAAAGGTTCAGGAAAATCATAAAATCAAGCCAGTTAAAGGAGGCTGAAGTGGATTAATTTCCTTGTGTTTACAATGTTCTCCAAGATCTCGATACATCACAGATAAAATAACAGAAATGTAGCTGGTAAAGTAAAGACACCCCCATGTTTTTCTACTTAAAACCTCACATTTGACCATGTTTAGAGAGTCTTAATGGAACTGCAGACATTAGTTTGGTTTGCTCTTGATTGTTGAGGAGAGCAGGATCACCATGGTCAGACCTAAAGAGCTTCCTGAGACCTTCAGAAGGAAGGTTATAGATGAGTCTGGGGTTGTAAAGGATTAAGAATAAATCAATTATTGATATTTATTATGTAAATCAGAAAATTGTTATTTGAGGAAAACAATGTAAATTAACAAGGTAAAAAGATCAGTGTATGTTTTGTTTGCTGTAAGTCAGGGTTTATTAATGTCTTCTTGTGCAACCTTTAAATATGAGTGTGTTGTTTTACATCCTCCTAACGGTTCCTCTCAGCTAGGATATAAAACTGCTTATTCAGTGTCAATCTTTCGTTACTGACACAAAAGGGGAACCAAAACGTGTCGGTGTGAGACACCGTAAAACTGCAGATTGGTTCAGAGAAACAGCCCCGTGAGTATAGGAGGACAGTGTCAGTAGTGTCAGTAGATGTTGATGAAGACTGGACGAGGCCGTTAGTCATCACTGAAACAGAAGCTCACAGTGGAAGTGCTCTGTTCTGCAGTGGTCAGGGCCATGCCTATTATCACCCATTACTAAGGCATGTGGTCAACCACGTGAACAACAGGAAGGTTGTTATATGCACCCAACAAACCATCACTGTCTGAACAAAACCTCGTATCTCCAAAACGGATATATGAGCTAAAGCTACGGAAGAAGAAATAAACTCTTAGATTTGGATGGAAGTCTTCTGTTACTGTGTCCAAATAATTCAGCTGGATTCATCTGTCCAAAGCACATTGTTCCAGAAGTTCTGCTCTTTATCTAGATGTTCTCTGGAGAACTTTAGTCTTGGTGTGTCCCGTGATGAACATTTTTAGGATTGTTGGATCTTCTTTACTCATCTTGTGGTTCTGCTCTTGGGCAGAACTTGCTAGGATGATCTGATCTGGTCATGTTGGCAGATGTTCTCCACATGATTTTTAAGACAGTAGAACAGTGTCCTCTACATCCGTCTTTCTGAAGGCATCAGAGAGCTCTTTGGATATGGCCATGGTGATACCACTCACAATTTAAAGCAAACCAAACTAACGTCTGATGTTTAAATAAGACGGGCTCCCCCAGAATCCTCCTAATGATGGTCTAATTATATGCAGCTGATCTTTTTGAAGTTTTGGAACTGGAGCTCTTGTCCTTCCATCACCTCAAATCGGGGCTTTACTTTTTTGACACTACTGATACATTCAGACAGTGAAACAGATCTTGTCTAGATCTTCTAAATGTCCTAAATGTAGTTGTGCTCTTCACACAGGGGTGCAGAAGGCCACAGTCTACTGGGACCCGACCCATAAGGCTGTGCTGCTGAAGGAAGGCGTGCTGGACACAGCGGGAGATGCTTATGGTTACTATAATGACTCGTTGTCCTCGACGGGCTGGGGAGTGCTGGAGATTCGAGCAGGGTATGGCGAGACTCCAGAGCCGGATGAGGTCACCTACTTTCTCGCCGGTTACCTGGAGGGGTTCCTGACTGCCCGGTGAGTGGACATTGTTTAATTCAGGTTCCATCTTCAAGCCTGCTGTGTAATTCATTAATGAACCAAAATAATGTTCACCTGGTCACTGGTGTCTCTTCCAGTCTACCAGTAATGATCTGGGTTTACGGATTCAGTATCATTACGTCACACGTTATAAAAGCATTGCTGAATGTTCCTGTAACGTTCTGTGCTAGACTCTACAGAAAGATCTAAAGAATTCATGCTCCATCATCTCTTGCCTCTCCCACTGTATCACCGGGTGTTTGTCTGCAGGCAGATGTTCAACCACTACACCAACATGTATCCACAGCTGATTACTGAGCCCAAAGTTCTGGTGGCTGTGAAGGACTTCATGGCGTGAGTGTGGTTTTTCTTAGACATCTCCATCGTCCATTCCTGTTTAATCTCAGTCTGTCCTCTGTACCTGGAGATCTACCTGTCCAGTGCTCACTCTATGATGTTTCACCTGTTTTTCAGTAAACAGGACGCCTGGTCTCGGGAGCAGGTGAAGCTGAATAAGAGCAGTGACCCCTTGTGGAGCCACACCGGCTTTATTCTGTCTCAGCTGGACGGGCTGCAGGCCGGCGTGGCCGACTGGGCTAAACGCGTGGGGAGGAAGGTGAGAGGAGGGGAACGGACACTGATGGTCAATATCAGGATATTTCTCACTCCAAGATCCTGATCCAACATCTGTGAACATCAGAGTGAGGTGGTCAGACAGGGGTCTGGAATTGAGAGAGCACTTCTTCATTTTCTCCTTCATTCATTACATTAGTTGAGCTTAATAACTCGTGGCCAGTTTAACCCACTTTAAGACGTTCTGGTTTTAAAAATAAAACGGGTCATTAATCGTTCTCTCGCTCTCCTTCCCTCCAGCCGCTGTCTCTGTTCCAGGTTCAGTTTCTGAACGCTGTGGGGGATCTGCTGGACCTGATCCCAGCCCTGGTACCAGGAGCTAAAGCCAATATGAACCCTTACAAAGAGCCGCCCATGGGCCACTGCTCGGCCCTCATTAAGGTACACCTGACCAACCCACCAGCCAGTCCCTCACCTGAGGAGTGATCATGAGTGTCCAGTTTATCACTCTCCACAATCTCAAAATCACTCAGACCTTCATCATCTGATTGTGTTATTTAAGGTGTGAGTCTGCGATCTTGTTCTTTTGGTCAGTACCCACACTTCCTGACCATAGGTGAGAGTGTGGACATAGGTTGACTGGTAACTCGAGAGCTTTGCTTTAGGGCTCAACTCAGCACTCCCAGAGCACTCCCAGAGCACTCCCAGAGCACTCCCAGAGCACTCCCAGAGCACTCCCAGAGCATCCTGCGTAATATGTAATAATACAAAGTGATAATGTTTTAATATCTTGTGTATCTCGATATATTGGATTTGTGATATATTGCCCAGCCATTGCTCAAAGCACTCTGTTCTAACTAGGAAAGATGAAAAATCAGACTACAACCAACACAAAGCACTCACACAATCTCTGTGTGGTTTTCATAGATGTTGCCAGGCTATGAGAACCTGCTCTTCGCTCACTCCAGCTGGTACACCTACGCTGCAACTATGCGCATCTTCAAACACTGGGACTTCAGAGTGAGTGAGCCTCACACCGCTACTGGGAAGCTCTCCTTCAGCAGTTATCCAGGTGAGTGCGCAGACGTCTCTCTCCTAAACGGATAAGAGTGTAGTTTCATTTCTTCAATATGCACAAATCAACAGTTTCTGATGGCCTGCAGGTTTCCTGGTGTCTCTGGATGACTTCTATCTGTTGGGCAGTGGCTTGATGATGACCCAGACCACCAACAATGTCTTCAACAATTCTCTCTTCTCTTTCATCACACCCACCACCCTGTTCTCCTGGCAGAGGGTGCGGCTGGCTCATGCTCTCGCTCGTACCGGCCAAGAGTGGGCTCAGACCTTCGCCAAATTCAACTCTGGTGAGAGGACCCTGTCCTGATCTGAGTCCCATTTAGGGGACCTAACGTTTGGACGTACAGGGTAAGAGCAGTAGTTGTAGTCGAGGTAGCAGGACCAGTGGCATTAGTAGAAGTTGTAGGAGCACCAGTATTGGGTTTAGGAGCAGAGATGGTAGTAGCAGTATCAGGAGGTGTAGCAGCAGTATTTGGGGTCAGATGATTTGTTGTCCATATTGTGACTCTCATTCCTCTTCCTACCAGGTACCTATAATAACCAGTACATGGTCCTGGACACCAGTAAGGTTTCCCTGGGCTCCGGTATTGATGATGGAGCTTTGATTATAGTGGAGCAGATCCCAGGCCTGGTGGAGTATTCGGATCAGACTCGGGAACTGCGCAGGGGTAAGGATTTGACATCACTTTTAGTAATCAGATCAGCGTGTTTACATGCACCCGAGTAATCAGATAATGGGAGAACTGGGTCTTCTGGGAGAATAATGGGTTTTCAGGAGTCAGGTAATAATCAGATCAGCCAATCTGGAAGAAGAGGAACGTGGCTGGTTAGGAAGGTGCACTTGCTGCTGGAGGTGGTGCTGCTTGCTCGTCCCCTGATCAGGGGAGTCGGAGTCCAGCTCTCTGTCAGATTTCTCGACCTTTCTCCAATCTAAGAAATCAGAGTATGCCTTTTACGGGACCACAATAAAGAGGACACGTTGAAATCTGATCCCTCAAACCGCATTCAGAGGTGATCTGAGACTCATTAATTTATGCGTGCCACGTCCCTCCTCCAGTGGAACAAAACGCACTCCTTATCCTACCTCAACTGCTGTTTCTCTGTGAGACGTGTCTCGGAGTCTTCCTGTCCAGATCATTTTTTAATAAATGTGTTTGTTTGAATTGTTCATTTCCAATGCTGCAACTGGTTCATCTTCAGGTTACTGGCCATCCTACAATGTGCCCTTCCATGAGAAGATCTACTCTCTGAGTGGCTATGAGGAGATGTGGACCAAATATGGGAATGATTTCTCCTACGACCTTTGTCCCCGAGCCAAGATCTTCCGCAGGGATCAGGGGGGTGTGACCGACCTGGCCTCTCTCAAACACATCATGAGATATAACGGTAAGAGCTGAATCAGAGCCAAGAGATGATGACGACAAAGCAAAGGTGTAGAAATAAATACCACGTGACCTCCGTTTGTATACGTTGTGCTCTAATGGACAGACTGTACATACCCCCCTACAGAAGAAGCGTAGATCTGTCCTGCGATTTCACAAAGAAATAAGACCCACAGTATCGTACTGTCAGAAATCTCTGCTTCTCTATTTGAAGGTGGAATTTGATTGTTTGTTTGTTTGTTTGTTAAGTGAAATTAAACAGCAGTAGAATGAGGTGTTCTGTTTTATAGACTATAAGAATGACCCGTACTCAAAGGGTGACCCCTGTAAGTCCATCTGCTGCCGTAATGACCTGCAAGAGCACAGAGCCAGTCCTGGCGGCTGCTATGACACCAAGGTGAGACCTTTCTGATGACCTGTATCTGATGTCCTGCATTCTCCATACACTCAGACCACCTTAACTCGTACCAAGACCACACACACTCACGCCGAACCACCTTAACTCGCACCCAGACCACACACACTCACGCCGAACCACCTTAACTCGCACCCAGACTCACGCCGAACCACCTTAACTCGCACCCAGACTCACGCCGAACCACCTTAACTCGCACCCAGACTCACGCCGAACCACCTTAACTCGCACCCAGACTCACGCCGAACCACCTTAACTCGCACCCAGACTCACGCCGAACCACCTTAACTCGCACCCAGACTCACGCCGAACCACCTTAACTCGCACCCAGACTCACGCCGAACCACCTTAACTCGCACCCAGACTCACGCCGAACCACCTTAACTCGCACCCAGACTCACGCCGAACCACCTTAACTCGCACCCAGACTCACGCCGAACCACCTTAACTCGCACCCAGACTCACGCCGAACCACCTTAACTCGCACCCAGACTCACGCCGAACCACCTTAACTCGCACCCAGACTCACGCCGAACCACCTTAACTCGCACCCAGACTCACGCCGAACCACCTTAACTCGCACCCAGACTCACGCCGAACCACCTTAACTCGCACCCAGACTCACGCCGAACCACCTTAACTCGCACCCAGACTCACGCCGAACCACGCCGAACCACCTTAACTCGCACCCATTCTCCTCTCGCCCTCTCTAGGTGACAGATTTCCACATGGCTGAGAAGTTCATATCTCAGGCTCTGAATGGCCCGACTACTGAGGGTGGTCTTCCTCCATTCTCATGGGATCTGTTTAACAGTACAGAGCACCAGGGCCTGCCGCCTGTCTACAACTACACCTTCATCACCATGCAGCCTGTGCTGTTCACCCCGTGAAACTGCTAATGGGGCCTTATTCCCCCCTGAGGGGACTATGCTTTTGAAATCGTGTGTGTGTGTATGTACGTGTGTGTGTGTGTGTGTGTGTGTGTGTGTGTGTGTGTGTGTGTGTGTGTGTGTGTGTGTGTGTGATCAGTCAGTGAGGAGGTTGATTGTCAGGACTGCTTCTCGGCAGCTCTTCAGTGCCTTTTTTTTAAGTGTATGTCGTTTGTCTGAGTGTTGATGAACAATAAGGCCTTGTTTTGATTTAGACAATCATGGATAAGTGAGACTGAACTCTGCAACAGTCCAAACTCCTCTCTCGCTCTCAGGGCTGCAGTTTAGATCGAAGTCCACTCTGCACGGTCAGGGGGAAATGCTGCTTATGTGTTTGTATGTCTTTTATAAACAGTTGATCAATAAAGTCAGCCGGACTCTTTATGTGCCTGACTCTTTCATTCAGTGCTGCAGGGACGACAGAAACAATGTCAATCAAAGCCTGTTTTGTGGTTTTGGTTTCTGGAAGCAGTGAAATTTGTAATTTTCATAAAAAATTTGGTCAAAAATAATTCAGGAAAGTTATACACGGGACTCAACCTTTAGTGTCCACTTACAGAATCAAGAATCCGTAAAAGCATGTTTATTCTAATGCCCGTGTGTGTGTGTGTGTGTGTGTGTGTGTGTGTGTGTGTGTGTGTGTGTGTGTGTGTGTGTGTGTGTGTGTGTGTGTGTGTGTGTGTGGTTACTGCTTGTGGCCTACATTATATTTTCCCTTCAAGAGAACTACATTTGAAGGAACCATGAGGTCATCATTTAATGTGTTCCCTGCTGATAAGTAACTGAAGCAGCATGTGATGACCTTGTGAGCTGAATCACGTGCAGACTGAGGGAAACGCGGTCCTTTGCAGCGTACGATGGTGCGTCCCGATTGTGCAGGAATTACTTTTACTGATTAGTATTTGAGTACGTACTCTAACAGATAAACCTGTGGCAGATACAGTGACGTCGTACAGCTTTAATAGATAGAATTTTCAGAAGCATTTAAAATGGGATGACCATGCGTCCGGTCAGGATTTGACTTTGACTTCACGTGAACACAGGTGACACCTTTAATAAGCCCCACCTCCTCGGCACACCTGATCTGTATATACATTCACTGGGGCTCCTTGAGGCCTGTGTAGACCTCTCAACAAAACTTACTCTCTTTGGATGATATGTTGATCAGCCATAACATTATGATCATCTCCGTGTTTCTCCTCTCACTGTACAGCTCCTCTGATCACACAGGAGCTCTTTGTGGTTCTATAATTCAGAACTGTAGTTCATCTGTTTCTCTGCAGACTTTATTCTCTCCTTTCACCCTGATCTTCAATGATCAGGACCCACGGACCACCACAGAGCAGATATGATGTGGTGGTAGGTGCGTTCTCAACTGCAGTCACACACTGACATGGTGGTGGTGTGTTGGTGTGTGTTTGCCAGTGCGAGAGTGGATCAGACGCAGCAGTGCTGCTGGAGTGTTTAAACCCCTCAGTGTCACTGCTGGACCGAGAACAGTCCACCAACCAGAAACGTCCAGCTGACAGTGTCCTGTGAGCACTGATGAAGGACTAGAGGATGACCATCACGGACTGTGCAGAAACAGATAAATCTGTCTCTGACTTTACATTTACAAGGTGAAGACGCTAGGTAGGTGTGTCTATTAGAATGGACAGGGAGTGGACACAGTGTTTAAACATTCAGCAGCACTGCTCGTCAGTCCACTGAACCGGCAGCACACACTGAGTCAAGCTTTGCAACAGAGTGAGACTGATCACTCTCAGAACAACAGGTCAGAGTTTATTTCTGGCTCAGTGTGTTATCTCTCCAAGATCATCACTCCAACTGTTACTGCCTTCCTGTTCACATGTTCTATCAATCTCTCTCTCTTTATTCTCTCTCTCTCTCTCTCTTTATCTCTCTCTCGCTCTCTCTCTCTCTCTCTCTCTCTCTCTCTCTTTCTCTTTCTCTCTTTATCTCTCTCTCTCTCTCTCTCTCTCTCTTTCTCTGTCTTTATCTCTCTCTCTCTCTTTCTCTGTCTTTATCTCTCTCTCTCTCTCTCTCTCTCTCTCTCTCTCTCTCTCTCTAGGGAGAAACTCAGTGATTCATTCTTTCCTAACTTGAAAGAAGAGGTGAAACATTGACACTTAGGAGGTGCTCCTCCTCCCCACCTCTATCTCCCTGGGTCTGATCTGTGGTGGTCTATCCTATCTTACCTGTGAAGTGTGTGTTCTGAAGGTCTTTCTGGAGAACTGGAGATGGAAGTCCCAACATGTGGTGCTGGGCTCACCTGGGACGTGTGGTGAAGAACTTGTGTTTCCCTGGAGACAGTGGGGGACTCACACCAGCCTGTGACTGGTAAGTCCGCTCTTCTTGTCCATCACTTTGTGCTTGCTCAGCAGTTCCTTCAGCAAGCAGCATCATGTGTTTAATGGACAGGGAAGACAGTGGATACTGGACCCAGTGGTACTGGTGCACATGGTGATATAATTGTACGATTTGATGGATTAATCAGAAGGCTTTGCTTTGTATTGATTATTAACCTTCTCTTACTTCTCTTAATAACCTTTAAAGTAGCACTGATTTGGAGACATTAAGGAGGTGGACAATAAATAATAATCAATAAAAAGCATTTATTCAATTATTTCATTTGTCTGACAAAATCACCTCATTGTTGAAACTAGGGTTTGGGTTTGAAAGCTTTCAACAAACAAACAAACTTCCGCGAGACTCTTGAGGCTCTTACAAAGTGTGTGTGTGTGTGTGTGTGTGTGTGTGTGTGTGTGTGTGTGTGTGTGTGTGTGTGTGTGTGTAGCAGACACCTGGCGATCTTGGAACACCCAGAGCTCAACCCAGTCATGGGTTGAGGTTGCCCCCCAGTGTGTGGATCTGTGTAGGGGTGGTCTTGAGCAGCTCGATGCTTACTATCTGGTTCATCATCTGCAGGAGACACATAGAACAGGTACTACACACACACTTAAAGACAGGACAAACGGGTGGGCAGTGTATGGGTGGGGGTCAGTGGGTGGAGGTGTGGGGTGGAGGTGGGTGGGTGTGAGATGTGTTTGGGCTAAACTCACAGATCTGTACTTTTTGTGATGTCATAAGTTATGGGCTGTAATGGTGAATTCTGAAAAGGCACTGACACACACACACACACATATTATATATTTAGAAACCTTTCTGTTCCTCTTTCAGGAGGTCATAGGGGCCTTTAACAAAATCATTGTGTATTGTACACACACACACACACACACACACACGCACACACGCACACACACACGCACACACACAGAAGGATGGAGGCAACCTGTAGACCAAGCCAAAACACATTCTGTTCTTCTATATTCTGCTGTTCCATTTTCTGCTCATCTAGCTAAATCTGTTGTATTTGTATGTACACACATACACACACACACACACACACACACACACACACACACACACACACACACACACACACACACCCCACCTCTAAGATATCCCAAAAGTACTGGATGAAGCTCCACAGATCATTTTCTTCTTAGTCCTTTGACCAGGGAGTTGGTGATGGGGTACTCCTGACTTGACCAGTGTGGTGTATTTAGCTCTAAATCTCTAAATCCACCATCGAACCTTTTATGTTCATTATAGATCCTGTAGCAGTTTAGTCGAGAGTGCAGAGGGACGGAGCAGGTCTGGACATCAGTGAAGGGATACTTTTGTGTTTGTTCTGCAGGTAAGAGGAGCTCAGAGGCTCCAGCTTCTCCTCAGAATGATGGCGACGCAGTCAGCCCGACATTTCTGGAACTGGATGAAGACCCTGCTCTCTCCTGTCCACACTTGAATGGAAGGTCACAGGATGTGTCCATGTGTGAACTGGGCTGGGGGCGGAGCATCTGTAATGGAAATATGCAGGATGGAGTGCCCGTACCTGCGACCGAACTTGGAGACTCTGCCCTGGTGACCACCAAAACTGTGCAGCCCGTTGAGGCCTGACCAGTCTGACTGAAGAAAACTACACCTCCCCAGTGTGTCTCCCGCCTTCCTACTCCCACTTACTCCCAGTGTCTCACCTTCCCACTGTCTCCACCCCCTCCAGTGTCTCCCAACACACTTCCACTGTCTCCTATTTACTCTCAATGTCTCAGTTTACTTACCTTGCTCATCCTCTCTTCACTCTGATTGTTTCTCATTTAACTCCCAGTGTCTCCCATTTAGTCCTGTTGTTTCCTGCTTAAACTGAAGACCTTAAAGGAGGTTCATCAAGCTTTCGAACATTAAGATGTGATCAGAGTCCCTCAGAGAAGGTTTGCTGTGAAACTCACACACAGGGTGCATCAAAAATGTGGTCATGTCTTCTGCTGAGTAATTCAGGAACTGGTGGTGTTGCCCGCTAGCTTTGTGCCTGTTGACTGCTGTAGATCTTCAGAGTGAAGGAAATTCTCTCTACAGTAATTGTCAAGAGATGTTAATGTTACTTTAAATTAAAGATACGTCTGTAGTTTCTCCAGAGGAGTGGAGCTCATTCGGGGCCTCTTCTGACTGGACTGAACACTGATGATGACCCTGTGATTAAGCTCTGCTCCTGCAGATCTTATCGTCTGACCTTGTTTTCTTGGATGCCTTCTTCTGAATATCTCAATGGCTGGAACATCCAGAAGCTCCAGTTACCTTTCAGATTTTGAGATGTAAATGTGAAATGCAATGTAAATAATTCTCTGTATATGTTTTATATCTTTGGTTTACAGGTTGTTTCGTCTGTATTTGCTTATTGGAACATTGACTGATTTGTCAGATATGTTTTCAAAGTGTTGTTTAATAAGTGTTTTCTATAAAAAGACACCTAGATGGGAAATCACTGGTCAGGAATAAGATGTTGGATGATCACCAATGTTGGATGGTCCTATTCTATTGGCAGTACTTCTCTACAGGGACTAGACAAGCTGTGTGCATTTGCATCTTTGTCAGCAGTAGGTGCAGCTTAAAGTAGCTGAATGGATTCACAAATAGCTGAAGAGATCTATCTATCCATCTATCTATCTATCTATCTATCTATCTATCTATCTATCTATCTATCTATCTATCTATCTATCTATCTATCTATCTATCTATGTCTATCTGTCCTATCTCTGTCTATCTGTCTATCTGTCTATCTATCTATCTATCTGTTCATCACGTTATAATACTCTTAAATTCTAAATTGATCAGTTCATTAATCAAATTGTTCTCTGCTATTATTCCAAATTGATGTGCTACAGAAAAATGAGGACAACAAAAGTGTCAAACTGCATTCCAGCGGGGCAGTCCCACAGAATAGTCCTCTAGAGGAGTTGCTGTACTGGGCATACTGGGGCATTTCTTCAGGCATCAGACAGTGTATACAGTATGTACGTGAAGTGTGTCTAATCAGAGGGCGTGTGAAGATCAGGACAACTTTGTATTCATTCCTTAAAACAGGTTAATCTAGAACAAGGCACTGAGGATAGATGTAGACACACCTAAACCACAGTCTGACATCTGAGACGTGCAGGGTCACGAATACAATCCGCTGCTGACAGATCGTATCTACAGATTGTTTTCCTTTAACTTTGACTTCAAATGAATGTTTTTCTTACGCTGTTTAAACGTTGAACCCTCAACCCTGTGATCAATAACCCACTGCGTGAATGCGTGGTGTTCTACACCTGTTTATAAATGTTATTCTGAGTAATCCACAATCAGAACCCCCTCAAAAAACAAACACACAGCCCTGTTAATGTCCTCAGTGCTGCAGCTGCTGCTGATGAAGCACACGTGTGATTGAAGCTTCAACATAACAGTTTGAAGAACAGTTTCACAGCCTGTTTTAACCCAAACCCTCACATCTGTAGCTCGTAATCCAACGCCAGACTGAACAGAAACCGTTTAGCGCGGGGACGCGACTGTGTCTGACCCAAATCAAACACTGTTCCGAGGGTTAATGCGTCCCAGGTTATACGTTAAATGTGTCAGACTGGTTCTGCCTGTCGGGGAGCAGAGTAAAGACTCGGATCTGCACGGAGAGAACGTCACTCAGCCCAGAACCGTGTGGAACTAAGCAGCACCAACAACAGCACAGAAACCCCTCGCTGTCTGTGTCTGACCGGAGATTCAGCAAAGCTGACCATCTGCAGTGAATCAGTCTGGAGTTTAAACCCAAACAAAGCACAAACATACGGGTCTGGACTTCTTTACATGTGAGATACGTTTAGAAAATGTTGTTTCATATAATATATTGGAACTTTTCAAAGATTTACAAACGTGTTTTATACAAATGCTTATTTTCCATGTAGGATATAAGTGTTTATTAATTATTGTGGAGATTAATTCATGGATCATTTCAATGTCAAGATGATATTTTAGAACTGGGTTTCCCTCTGATGTTTAATCAGTTATCTAGAAATGTCTAAATAACATATTGACAGGACGGAGAATACGCTGTTAACCCTCATAACCCGTACAAATCACCTTTCCTTATCTCCTGCGACCCGACCATCAGGCCTTTCTGCAATCCTGCTGCCTCCTCGCGGAGCTTCTTCACTTACCTGTTTAACTGATGTCAGGCCTCCCTGCACTGCGAACATGCAACATCACAGTGACCTTCATAAAATGCCAAAAACTCTTAGAACCAAACCAAGTCTCAGACGTTTCTAAGACTTTTCAAAATGTGAACTTTTAGATGTTGTGATTGTGGCTTTAAAGTTCAGTTCAAACCCTCATTACTGCTCACATGGGCAGGATCCAAAAATCAAACCTCCAGAGTTATTCTTTTAGGAGGGAAGTTGATTAAAGGCTGAAATTGTTCGTTTTATCTCTAATAAAAAGATAAAGATCCGACTGGACAGACAAGGAAATAAAGTCATGATCTGATGAAGAATGTTCAGAATGTTCTCAGGGTCACATTCAGTATAGCTGAGATATTGCAGGAGATTAAGCCCCGCCCATATTCTTAGATATCAAATTTACAAGTAGGAGAGCGAATAAAAGAACTTCAGATGCAGAAACAGCATCTTCATCCCCTTTGACACATCAGGTGAGTTGAGCCTCTGCTGTGGCGTCTTCGGTAAGAATGTCATTCTCCATTTCTTTATTTTCGTAGCTTCAATCTCATGCAAAAACCTTGTATCTCAGTTTTTGTTGTTTTGAGACAATATGACTGGTGTGGCTTTTGTTTGTTAGTCAAAAGGTTGTGACGAATATATCAATGGAAATAGATCCAACATGACCTTCAGTGTTAAAATAATGGAAGTTGTTGCTTGAAAAAATGTTGAAACAATGTTTTTTGTGGAGAAATGTTGTCAAATAAAACATTTATAAATCAACGTTGCATCACATTTGTAATTTATAAGATTTGATACACAATGTAACCATAACAATATAAACATATATTCTGCAGAGACGTTCACATATATTGCTGTCCGTTCTTCATCAAACCTCATGTCCAGTGTTCATGCGCTCTGTTCCTGCAGGTTTGAGTTTGCTAACCGTGAAGCACAATGGGATTTCTAATCCCGCTGTGTGATAACCTGCTGCTGCTCATACACTGTAAGTTCTCAAACTCACTAATCTAGATCTGCAGCTGTGCTTCAGTGTGAACTGGTTTTGTGTGAATATAGGATAATATCTATTACATCACCAAAAATCAGATCTTCTCACAGGAGAATCACATTCATATCTATTAAAATCATATTTTACTCTAAAAAAAAACTGTGATCTCGGTCATGAAATCAGAATTAGAGGAATAAACGTCTTTTAGGAGGCTGAACTCTGCAGATGTTAGGTTCACGAATGAGAAAGAGCATTATTGTCATTCTCAGCTGTTCATCTGAATCTTTATTAATCGTTTTGATTCATCTCGATTTAAGTGGTTTCATTTTAAAATTTTATTCACCAAAAACCTTTATCAACCAATAAAACTGTTTTCATTAACAAACGGGGGGTAACACCCTCATACTGGCACGTTTCCAGCAGCACGGATGAGTCTAACTGGGATGCAGTGAAGTTCTGATTTTAAAGTTCAGACTGAGAACCTCACTGCCTGCCTCATTACTGCCTCATTACTACCTCACTACCACCACCTCGCATACCTCACTACCACCACCTCACTACCTCACTACCACCTCTGCTACCTCACTGCCTGCCTCACTGCCTCACTGCCTCACCTTACCACCTCTACTGCCTCACTGCCACCCTCTTTCACTGCCACCACCTCATTACTGCCTCCTACCTGCCTCACTACCTCACTACCACCACCTCACTGCCACCTCATTGCTACCTCACTGCCACCACCTCCTGCCTCACTACTGCTTACCTCACTTTGCCTCACTACCACCACCTCACTGCCTCACCTGCTACCACACCTCATTTGCTGCCATACTACCACCCACCTCACTGCCACCACCTCACTACTACCTCACTGCCACCACCTCACTACCTCCTGCACCACCTCCTACCACCACCCCTCACTACTACACTCTACCACCACCTCACTACCATCACCTCACCACCACCTCACTATGACCTCACCACAGCCCCACATGTGTAACCCAAAACCATAACCATACATTCCCAAAATACGTTCCTGTAAATCACATGACAGTCCTCTATCTGCCCCAAAAAGAATGTGAAAACAAGTGTGAAAGCTTTTTATATCACTGACCCGTTGAGGGCTTCTAGTGTCTGATTACGGGAACTTAGAGCAGACAAATCCCGTCGGTCCAGTTTGACATTCCACTGATGTTGATTTAATTTTATTTATGTTTCTATACAAACAAACTCTGCTCAGGAATCTTTGAGCTACACTTTATTAAACCCAGTAAATGTAATTAATTTATGTAATTAACGTCTTAAGTGACTGTTTCAGCCCCAGTTTGCCTCCATAAACATATGCATAAATGATTTTACTAATAAAATGACCCTCATCTGTCATTCTCTCGTCTGTCACTGTATAATACTGGTTTCTCTGCCAGCACATTAGTATTGCTAGAGCAGAACAGGGACCCCAGGATGGGTTTGGGAAACACTCGTATTATGATTCAAAAATTATGATTCAAATTTTACTATATGATCAAAATCATGATTTATATTTATTTATAATAACTGTTCATCTTAATTCTAAAAATGAAGAATTATCTTCACCTTCCATGAAACTAAAGAAGTGCAAAAAGAAATATAAGTTATGTTCCTGTAAATTTATTATTTATGTTTTGATTCTGCTAAAAACAAAGGAATTTTAACAGTCAACAAGCTCTGCAATCATCAGTGTGAAGAAGAGATGTAGTCATGTGTTTAAACCTGCCTGTGTAATAAACCAAATGAATTATAACCTGTCATCTCATGACAACACAGAAAACATTATTATTATTATTATTATTATTATTATTATTATTATTATTATTGTGTGTGTGTATAATATTAATATTATTACTATTATTATTATTATTATTATTATTATTATTATTATTATTAATAATATGTAATATTATGTAATACTATTCTTCTTTAATAACTATTATATGTA